>BRDA01012495.1:7500-11189 GCA_036984385.1 Crenuchus spilurus | reverse complement strand
ATATTATAACTGATAATCAATCCATAATAATACATACATTATCATCTAATGTAATAGATGTTTTTATTAACTTCAGTTATTGTGAACATTACAGGTTTTAAACTTCTTTTTGCTATTTGTGGCCTGTAGGCCTCATTGACCTCAGCTCAAGTCGTTTTGGAGTAAAACAAATAAATAAACAAACATACAAAAAAACAACAATAAGAGTATTGTAAACCTCCCACCATAGCCTAGACATAGCCTCATCTCTGTCCACATGCTCTTTGTTTGTTTCCTATATGTTGTCCTCTCACCATGTGCTTTTGTTCATGTTCACATCATAATCTTGGTCTCATCAGATCATAGGACATGGTTCCAGTAATCCATGTCCTTTGTTGACATGTCTTCAGCAAACTGTTTGCAGGCTTTCTTGTGTACAGACTTCAGAAGAGGCTTCCTTCTGCGGTGACAGCCATGCAATTTGAAGTGTGCGGCGTATGGTCTAAGCAGTGACAGGCTGACCCCCCACCTCTTCAATCTCTGCAGCAATGCTGACAGAACTCCTGCGTCTATCTTTCAAAGACAGCATGTGGATGTGACGCTGAGCACGTGCACTTAGCTTCTTTGGACGACCAACACGAGGTCTGTTCTGAGTGGACCCTGCTTTTTTAAAATGCTGGATGATCTTGGAGACTGTGCTGCAGCTCAGTTTCAGGGTGTTGACCATCTTCTTGTAGCCAACAATCCATCTTTTAAGATCCTCAGAGAGTTCTTTGCCATGAGGTGCCATGTTGGAACTTTCAGTGACCAGTATGAGAGAGTGTGAGAGCTGTACTACAAAATTGAACACACCTGCTCCCTATGCACATCTGAGACCTAGTAACACTAATGAGTCACATGACATTTTGGAAGGAAAATGACAAGCAGTAGTCAATTTGGACATTTAGGGGTGTAGTCTCTTAGGGGTGTACTCACTTTTCTTTCTAGTGGTTTAGACATTAATGTCTGTATATTGAGTTATTTTGAGGGAAGAATAAATGTACACTGTTATATAAGCTGCACACAGACTATTTTTCATTGTGTCAAAGTATCAAATTTTGTCAGTGTTGTCCCATGAAAAGATCAACTTAAATATCTGCAGAAATGTGAGGGGTGTAGTCATTTTTGTGATACACTGTATATGAATTATTTTGACCATAAAAAATACTCAGATGAAACAAATGATGCTGTTTATTACAGAATATGTTGTGTAAAATTGTAAAAAGAACAGGGGCTTGGTATTTAGCTTGCTTGGGTTCAAGTCTACATCTGGGTGGAGTTTGCACGTTCTCCCCATGTGTGAGATTCAGTTTCCTGCTGCAGTCCAAAAACATGCAGTTTAGGTGAATTGGTTACTCTCAATTCAGTGTGTATGTCTGTCTGTGTGTGTGGTCAGCAATGTATTGGCGCCCTGTCCTGGCTGTAGCTAGAACAGTTGAAAGCCCTAACCCTGTGGAGGTGTAGGGGACTCAGTGCACCCCTGACCAAGATAAATTGGTAAAGAAGGTGGATGTAGTTTATCAGTTGTTATGAACCCATTTCTTATTTCTGTAGTAGCACAAAATGACATACTTTGTGTTCCTGGTCAATACTGACTGATTTCTGTATAATTTTATTAGTAAAGCAAGGACATAAGCCCAAATCTACACATACAAACTTAAACATAATATAAAATTAATATCTGAACACATTAAGTAACAGTTAACAAAAAACACAGTCCATCAGCACTGCTTGTATTTTCTGTGTTCTTTTGAACATGTTGGACAGGATGTGCAGACTGCTGTATGTGTCTTGCAAATATATGCACTTCATTTATTACACATATGTAACCCCGCCAGAGAAAACCAGGCCAAAGTCACTGGGCAACTTATTGAGATATTGTGTCAATATTGTGTCACTCACATTAGCGACAGAACTTAGCCACTCAGTATTATTGCTGTAAATGAAAGATAACAGTCTCAGATATCTATCAGAGTACATATTTTGATCAAAAACAAAACTTAAATTCACAAAAAAGTTGCTTTGAAAAAAACTAATGTTGAAAAAAAAGAATGACTTTGACCTGGTTTTCCCTGGTGGGGTCACATATTGTTCATTCTCACATCCACACAGATTTCACTCTTCCTTTTTTCACCTCTCACTTTGATGGCTGTAGATTGGACTTCTGGCCCATGTAGACTCATGTACTGAATACTGTTTAGTCATTGTGTTGCCACTGAATGAACTGTGAGAAAGGCCTAAAAAACTTAACAGAAAATACCAGAGCTGATATATAAAGATGTTTTTCTTTCTTTTTTATCATTTTATTTCTAAAATTTGCCAATTTTCCCTCCCAATGTAGTACCGTAATAGCCAGTTAACCCATCCCATCTGCTAGGGGCTCTCCCCATCACTTTTCACTGTCCCTGACTCTAGGAGGGTGAAGACAAGCACAAGCCTCCTCCGTTGCGTGTGATGCAGCCACCACCTCTTTTCGAACTACCGCTGATACACCGCATCATCCCTAGCTCTGAAGAACCAATCAGCAGATGCCTGAGCAAGCCAACATTGTATTGTGAAATTGATGGGGAGAGAGCGCCGTCTACCCACCCAGAGAGGGCACGGGCAGTTTTTCCTCTGTTGGGCCCCGGCTGTCGATGGCAAACAGCATAACCAGGAACTTGCATTCCTCTGGTCATAGTGTCAACGTCTTAGCCCACTGAGCCACTCAGGGCTTTAAATCAAATTTGAACTTGTTACTGAAACAAGGTTGTGATTATTTGTGAGAATACCAGAAAGGTGTTGTGAGGTTCAACTGGGTAAAAAATCCTGTAGGCTTTGCCTCTCACACAGTTTTATCCACTTATGTAGTCTCATTCATTTCTAATGCCGGGTCATTTCTGACCAGGAACGCAAACGGTTTACCAAATAAAACACTCAAAATGTAATGAAAATATATTTAAACTATATTTTAAATTTAACTCCACTACACACAATATGAGGGTTAAGGCTGTGACAGTAGGTGTTATTTTAGTTCTCATATTTTAGTGGAGCTGTATCAATAAATGTTGTTTTATATTCCCGCATTTTGGTGTCTGTAGTGGTGTGAGGCCATACATTTTTTGTATATAATTTTTTCATATTATTATAATTTTGCAGAGACTATGCACCTGAGATCCTGTGAAAGGTGATGTGACAAAGTTGATTTGATTTGATTAACAGTGTGGTTTTGGATGAATGTAAAGCTATCCCTGCAGTTATTTCTGTGTGATGTGGTCGTTCCCCCCCCCTTTGCAGTAATGACGGTAATGAATTCAACACTGCGGCGTGCATCACATGACCATGGTGTTGAAGAAATGTTGTTAACCGTTTCCGGTGCTCTCCTCTACTTATCATCCAGTATCTGCTTCAGCTAATAGTGCTTCATTAAATCAGGTGTGCAGCTGATATATCATTGCGTTATATCCAGAATGTTTGTTTTAGATGGTTTCTGAGTTGTAATATGCAATCTCTCCTGCAGAGTGCGCTGTACAGTTTTACATAGATCTGTAACCTGTTTAAGGTAATGTGACAGGTCAGTAGACGGCAGTGCATTGATGTGTCACTGTGTGTTTTGCAGCCACGCCCACCCATCATCATGGACACAGCTGTTTAAGACTGAGAGTGTTTGTGTGCTGCTCTACAGGTGAGTG
>BRDA01012495.1:0-5000 GCA_036984385.1 Crenuchus spilurus | reverse complement strand
ATTCATTTATATGGAAAGCTGCATTCATAAAGACAAAGAAATTGATAGATACTGAGGATGTAGAACTTCAGTACTAAACAGCTCAGATAAAATCACTTCATTCCCCTGGATGGAATAATTAGCATCTGTTATTAGCATCTGCCCACAGATGTCCTTGTACATATATTTCCAGCTTACATACACACACTGGGCACTTTACTAGAAATATCTACCCTCCTGGTGTACAGTTAGACACTAAGGCTCATATGTTGATGCACATTTTGGGTTAGTTATCCTTTAGTTCTTCATCAACAGCCAGTTTCTGACCACAGAGCTAGTCTTGGCTGGATATTTGGGGGCAGTGGACCACTCTCAGCTTAGCAGTGATACTGTGTATAAAACACTGTGTCTGATACATTTTTACCAGCTCCATGCACAAACATACCATAGCAGTGCCATGTCAGTGTCTGTGCTATGCTGGGAGGTCCACCACCAAATAATACCCAGTGACTGACAGTCCTGTCATAGAACCACTGACCACTAATTGATGAGGTAGAGCACAGCTGACAAACTGTGAATGACAAGAGTATAATGTGTATAATCCTTCACTTGTATGGTGAGTTCTGTTTGACCCTTCTCCACGAAATTAATAAAAGAAATGAAAAAGAAACATTCTAATAGTTTTAATATTTAATCATTAGTTTTTGTGTAATTTGTTAGTTCACAATCACAATAAACTATAATTCTAATTAAATATAGAGGTCTTTCATAATCAAAGTGTTACTGGATTTAAAATCTATTGTTAAGAGATGTCTCAGCAATGTGCAGGTTGTCAATGACACACATTTCTTGAAAAAGGAATTTGTGTGAAGTTCACTTCTTTAGTTTAGCACTATGAGTAGTTAAATGTTAAAAAACTCTTTTGGTGATGGGGCTGCCGTGTGGCAACAGCTTATGAAACTGAAACTGTAATCTTCAGTGTTCACCATCCAGGCATTAAAAAACATGTACATTACATTCAAAAAGTGCAGAAATATTTACAATATTAAAAACACCAATGTACAAATGATTATATCATAAAATATAATAATTTATAGGAAAACAATCTTAAGTCTTATGGCCAAGTCTCACACACATTGGAGGTGTGTCCAGATTACTCACAGATTATCATGAAGGAGGCAGAAGGAGAAGCACCATGGAATTGTTACAAATCTGAACCCAACTGAACAGCGTAGCATCACGCCTTTTCATCAGCTTTGTGTCAGATCACACTGAATCACAGTGTGCTGAATCAGATTGTGTTCTCCATCACAATTGGTTGCTCCAAGAGTCTGTATGAAGGATTGTTAAGTATATGTACATTGTCATATTGTAATATCACTCATATTGTGGTATTACCTCTTATATGGGGCTGTGATGGAGGGTTTACAGTTAGCTAAATTAGCATTGTTTTTATTACATTTTCTTGTATTTATGGTAAGCAGAACAGTGTATAAGTAGTTTAATAATGTAAATCACTTCAAGGGTTAACTTCTCAGTAACACAAACATGTGTAATTAAATGTTCATAATAAGGTTTCTTTTGAAACCTGACCAGTCTTGATGGTGTTTATAGTTCAGTCAGTGGCATAAACATAAGTTACGTTATTAAGAATATCCCTGTGATGCTTCCTGTCGAAGTGTACTGGCTCACAGGGTCGAGCACCAGTGTGTGTGTGTGTGTGTGTGTGTGTGTGTGTGTGTGTGTAAGAGTATTATTGTAGTCATTCACCACAGCCAAGAATGTGCGTGAGGGACCAGGGCAGGTAAGAACCGGTTCAGTCAGACATAGTCAGCAATAATAAAATTGCATAAAAGTTTGTTGACGCCAGATGACTGACTTATAAGCACATGTCATGTTTATTTATGTCTTACTAATAATTATGTACTAATAAATAATAACTATTTATATAGTGTCTTTTCCAAGCTTAAGACTACTTACAAAAGCAATAGTACAACATGTTGGAACAAACCAAAAAGACAACAGAATTCAGAACAGATGCTAGGAAAACAAGTAAACAAATGCTCTTAAAATGCTTTCAAAATCAGCAACATGAACCGCATAACAGACTACATCTTCCAGTAAATCTATTATAGACAAGTTCCCTTTCTTTTACATTCTCTTCATTATCTTTCCTTCCTTTTTCATGTTTCTCTTGTCCCATCTGTCTCCTTTGTTCTTCTCTTCCTCCATTATGTAGTTATGTAGATAAGCACTCGTCTCCCTTGCTCTGCTATCGCTTTTAGCTTTTACCAAGAACCCAACAATGTCTGAGCCAGTAATAATACCAGCAATGAAGGGATTCCTAACTAATGCATTTTATCTTCCTTATATTTCAAAGGCAGCTATAAGAACAACAAAAGACTTATTACAGTGGCTTTCCAGAATGTGATGCATTCACATAATTCACACTATTCAAAATGGAAAATGTAGAAGTGTTTATATGCTTTATCTTAGATTTGTGAGATATAATGTGTTCCATTTATTCATCACCCTGCTCCCTCTCTCTCTCTCTCTCTCTCTCTCTCTCTCTATCTCTCTCTCTTTCTCTCTATCTATCTATCTATCTATCTATCAGATGAGTTTAACCCCAAGATCCCCAAACTGGAGAAGAGCGTAAGCGGCAGCAGTCCATCTCGAGACCGACTGTTGATCACCGTGACAGCATTGCTCCTAGCAGCTCTGCTCATCTCCTAGCAACTGTCTCCATTATGACATTGCAGAGCCAACCTTGGGATCAGTCCAAGTGAGGGATCAGCCAATCAGAGTTTATCAGAATAAACACTTCTAGTAGATCTTTGATAGGGAACCTTAACTATAGACGTAACACCCAAACAGTGGCCTTTGGCACCAAGAGTTGGAAACCTACCAAAATGAATGGAACCTGAAATGCCGGCACTTGGATGAATGAACCTTCTGAACTTGCCTTTTTGATGGAACATCTTCTCCTAAGATATAAACGAGAAGATGTGGAATAGAATGTCACGAATGGAAAGTTTCTCCTCCAGCTGTTTCTGACAGCTATATTTGGATTGTATTGGGCTCTATGGATCTCACGCTGCTTGTACAGTTCTTTAAGTGGACATTATCAGATCAGTATGAGGTGTCTTAAAAACTTGCCACAACCAAGTTCTGCTGAAAGGCAAAAAGCATCCACTGCAGGACAGTCAAGCTGACAGATTCTTATGAGTTAACCATTAAAAGACGGAGTTGCCATTTTTGCTAATTTCTACAAGATGCTTTCTGATTATTGTGGAAATACTTAAGTGCTTGTATGTAAGTACTCTTATGTATTTCCACAAATGGAATAAATTCATTCAGCAGCAGTGTGACTGGCCATCAGGTGCTGATCTAACGTCAGTGTGATGAGTATGACGAGATTAGACTTGCTGATCTTGCATCATCACCCAGAGGTCTATCACATTACCATTCTTGTGTAATGTTAGACCAAAGCACTCCGCTGTCTGCATAACCTTTTTCCACCAGACCTTAAAAATCTAACTTCAGATAAGGTTTTCATAATGAATGAGAATTGAGTCAGATGTGCTGATAAATAAACAGACTTCTTTCAAGGTGATTTCCTCTGATGTTTTGTCATCAGTGAAAGAACCCTGTGATTGGCCTGTGCCTGAGAAGGTGTGTCACTGTTTAGTGTAGCGACCATTTTGTAAAAGTGCATCGTAAACTGCAGTTCACTTTTTTCTATTGTAGAATTGCAGCACTGAATTACTTTTTACTGTACAGTTCACTTTTAGCAAATTGCTTTGTTTGCATATCATTGGTGCTTTATTTATTATTGATTGATAGTATTTATTTCTAGTTTTATGAAAGTTTGTTTCTTCAAGGATTCTCCCAGGAGAGATTCTGGATTTTGCCAAATACCAATATATTTTTGTTTGTTTATTTGTTTTTTGTGTTTATATTTATTTATTGACTTTTTTCAGATCTCATACATAGAAATGTGCCAGCTACTTCAAGCTTATCATTGTGAAAATTCACCACAATAAACTGACAGGAAAAAAGAAAAAAATAGAGATTAAAAGAAATTAGTTTCATTCATACATTTAGGACAATGCTCTCCAGCAACAGTTAGTGTTGGGTTAGGGGAACAAAAGAACTGAGTTTGGGAAAAATAGAGCTTTGCTCATATTGCTGCACTACCAGTCTTACATACAACTTCAAGAGTGCTTCAAACGTATGTTTATATGTGTGTACGTGTGTTACGAGTGTGCACTTTATGGGGATGCTTGCGAGTGAGTATGCACATTTTAGCATTTTTCGTATTTGTTTAGGTACACATTTGTAGGTTTTCAATATGCAAGTGCGTGTGAGATAGTGGGAGCATTTTTGGGGGATGTGATACTGAAAGCATTTATTGTTGGAAACAACAGTACCAGTCGTGTTTACCTTTGAGTAGAATGACTAAAATGTGTCAAGAAATCATGAATGACAAAGAGAATGAAAATTGATAATAAACCATTCTACTTTTAACTGTCTTGTGTTTTCTTCAGTCAGTGTCTGCAGTAATCGATTACTGTAATCAAATCAACAAATAGTACTTCATAATAAAGTTGCACTGCACTTGCACTACACTGTTCACATGAAAAGTGCACTGATACCTGCAGTACTTCATTTACTGTATTCACCATTTCAATAATTCACTAAAGGTTAAAACATTTTCAGTATGTGAAGAAATACATGAACTGATACATTTATTTACTACTATTTAAAGTATAATTTAAATATATTACTTATAACTTTTTTCTAATATATATATATATATATATATATATACAAACAAACCGGGATTTCAAAAAAGTTGGGACACTAAACAAATTGTGAATAAAAACTGAATGCAGTGATGTGGAGATGCCAACATCTAATATTTTATTGAGAATAGAACACAAATCACAGATCAAAAGTTTAAACTGAGAGAATGTATCATTTTAAGGGACAAATATGTTGTTTCAAAATTTCATGGC
>BRDA01012494.1:22962-38567 GCA_036984385.1 Crenuchus spilurus | reverse complement strand
GGAAATTTTCGTCATAAAGTCTTAGGACTAACTCGAGTCGAATTGTATTTGTCCATGAGTCCGGTGTCTAATCCCGACGGTGCTAATCAGCTGATCAGTGCTAATATATAGTTGATTCAATCAGGCACAACAGCTTCCTTTTCAGGTGCTCGTGCATCACAGTTGTGCTGCCGTGGAAGGCACGTTCTGCCTTGCAGATATTGCATTACACACGTTTCTCTTTCATTTTCTTAAAATGATCCCACTCTTTTGAGCTCCGTCGCCGGGTACTCTTTTGACCCTGTCTGTATATAACGTCCTGTGACGTCATCCACGGGATACCCCGGTTATCACTACTGCGCATGTGCGTCAAGGACAGAAAGGAAGACGCAGCAGTTTGGAGAGAAAACGAAAGTAAAAACAAAAACGACGCATCGACTATTAAATTAGTTGATATATAATCGTGACTAGTCGACTAATCGTGGCAGCCCTAATCTGTGGCCTGAGTACCTGTTTATGTTAAGCTGAGCTCAATCAGGATTCTGAAATACTGCTTTTAAAGGATGCAATTTTAGACCGCTTACTCATAAAGATGTAGTATAAGGATTAAAGCATTGGGACACCTGCTCATTCATTTTCTTTTAAGATCAAAGGCATTAAAAAGACTTTGTCCTGATTTTGTTGGCGTACCTGTCTCTACTGTCCAGATTAGATTTCAAAACATTGCTTTGAAGATTTGAGATCAGCGACAAGAACATTAGTGAGGTCGGGATGTTCCCGAAACTATTGAAAGGAGCTATACTCATCCCGAAAGTATTGAATGGCGCTCCATCATTCCAGAGAGCATTCCTCCAGCAACAGGTTGCTGCCCAATGCGGTTTCTGCCATAGAGGAGCTGCATAGCGTGCAAATACACAGACCGCTGAACTTGGAGCCATCTATTCCACTCTGGTGCTGAACATTATTGCTGTAAAAGAATTTCCTGCGTTATTGATACTAAATTTGTCCTCCCGCACTGAAATTCAGGCCCTGCGCTTATTTTAAGTTCAATCTGATTGTAAAATGAGCACATTAGGGCGGTCACAAACACATTGGAGGCTTAGCCCAGAGCACCAGCAGTGAACAGACCTAACCTGTCAGTTTGCAGACATCTCTCTTTGTAAAAACTCATTTCAGGGAGATGGCGGCACCACCACCCCTGCAACCCCACCCCCAACAACCTTATTGTACAGCTATGGGCTGTACTTTTGTTTTATGGGTTCAATACCAACACGGCACAGTGGCTTAGCGGTTAGCACGTTCGCCTCTCAGCGCTGAGGTCTTGGGTTCGAGTCCCCATCTGAGCAGAGTTTCCATGTTCTCCCCGTGTCTGCGTGGGTTTCCTCCGGGGTCTCCGGTTTCCTCCCACAGCCCAAAAACATTAGATCAGGTGAATTGGATGCTCTAAAATGATCCTGGTGTGTGTATGAATGTGTGTATGTATGTATGCCCAGATATGGTTGGCACTCTGTCCTGGGTGATTCCCCCTAGTGCTCGATGCAGTCCTCCAGGTGGACGGTCGCTTCCAGTTGAGAGTACACTGTGCGCGACTGGCTGCCGCTTCTCGCCGGTGTGTGTAAATGAAGTGTGTTGATTGTAAAGCGTCCTTGGACGTCTGGAAAGGCGCTATGTAAGTGTAATGTGCAGAGGATTTCAAATGTCATTCAAAGCAGTCATATCTGTGCTTGTTTTTATACAGCTCAGTTTTAAATCACAGCCGTTATCATTTGGGGAAACTTGCTGTTGGGTCAAGATCAGTGAGCATCTCGTTTATATCATTCAAGTCGATTCACGCTAGTTTGTGACATTTAGGCGTTTATTTTTGTGCCAAAATAGATCAAAATATTCATTTTGTGAACTCTGAAGTCAAGTGAATAAAGCTCTGGTAAAGGTAAAGTACTGACCCTGTGTCTGGAGTCGGCACATTTGGTTGAATGGATATTTGCCAAAGATGCTTTGATTGGTCAGCTGGCAGGAGAGATAAGGAGATCGGAGCTTTGATTGGGTCAGTTCCATTGAGAGAGAAGTTGCTGTCTGATAACCATCTTGCCTTATCCACACTTCATTTTTCCCGCCCACACAAACACCGTTTCTAGTTAGAAAAACTTTTAAAGTCATTCATCCGAATTAGCCAGTGGGATTCAGCTTTTTTGGTTATTTTTTAATACTTTGGATTTTGCCTTTATATATCTCATTTAAATGTTTATCATGCCAAAGTTTAGTATCTTTTCAGCACGTTATCTAAATGCCCTGACAAGTATTTTAAACTTTGACATACTTCGTCTTAGAGCTGGGCTAACCCTAACCCTAACCTTTTTATCAGGATAATTTTTTCTATATTGATGAATCTCGATAATTATCACAATATATAATTTTCTAACACCGTCATAGTTTTAAACAACATCTTTCTAAAACATCAGACTAAATACATGAAATGTTACTGCTTAAAATAGTAAAATGTTTATTGTCAGAACATAATATTGTAGCATCTGGCTGGACGCGTTGAAAGGATGGACGAGAGAGACGTTTACAGTCGTCGCTTTATTGTTGAAACTTACAATGATTGCTGTCGGCCGCAGCCACTCCAAAATAACAACAGGCTAGAGAGCCAAGCTAACAGGCTAATGCTAGCACTCGGGCTGACACACACACAAGCCCCTCCTTCTCCTTCTTCTCACACAAACAGAGGAGCACACAGCGACCTCGCGCTCTCTCGCCCGGCCAATCACACGCTTGTCTTAAACATAACAGTGCATTTTTGCAGTGCTGGTGGAAACGAACATTAATGCTTATCGAATTCTATTGTCCCGGCTTATCGTCATTGAGGGAAAACTTATCGTTTTATCACCCAGCACTACTTTCTCAACATAATGGTCTAAAAACATTTTTGAAAATTATGCACTATAAAAAATAAACATGTTCAATGAAGCATTTTAAAGAGTAAAAATGTGAAAATATCACGGTGAAAAAAAATTAAGCTGGGACCCCGAGTGGCTCAGCAGGCTAAGACTCTGACACTATGACCAGAGGATCGTGAGTTCAAATCAACAGCCGGGACCCAAGAGGGCAAAATTGGCAGTGCTCTCTCTGTGCGGGTAGATGGCGCTCTCACTCTCTCTATCACTTTCACATTGCAATGTCCGCTGGCTCAGGAGTCTACTGATTGGTCCCTTCAAAACTAGATACCCTGCGCTTTCCTCTGAGTGCGTTGGTTCCCCAGCGACGGTGTTTCAAGTGGTAGTTAGAAAAGAGGCGGTGGCTGCATCACACGCAGCGGAGGAGGCGTGTGCATGTCTTCACCCTCCTAAAGTCAGAGACAGTGCAAAGTGATGAGGAGAGACATTAATGGGTTGGGTTAATTGGCGACTACCACATTGGAAAGGGGAGAAAATTGGCAAAAATTAAAAAAAAAAAAAAAAAAAAAATTAAGCTATGTATAACTATTTACAACAAAAAGCAGGTGAGAGGTTCCCCTTTATGTCCACTTGGTGGCAGTGTTGGTTTGTCCTGATGCATGGTGTGACTTCCTCGCAGGTATCTTACCCCTCCCACCTCTCTACTTTCACAGACATGTAAAAATTATTCTTATAGATTAAACTTTTTATCGATGTGATTGCACACAACAGAATTCGACCTCCACATCTTGTCGCACAAATCGGAGTTGCAAGATTAACCTACATAATGTCCCTTCAGTGTTGCACAGCCTGAAAAAGATATTTCTGGGACTAAAAACCTAAAAGCGCCTACGACTTTGGTTTTTAACAGCATGTGTTATTGTATTACAAAACATTCACGTTTTATGTCTTCAAAGGGCACTTTCTACATTTCATGTGGCAAATGTAGATTGGCAAGTCCTAAAAATACATATTAGAGGTCATTAACACCTCACCTCTATTTGAAGGCCTAAGCTCAGCACTTCTTGTCATTCGTTCAGGTCTAAGAAGTTCAGGTCTTACCTTGATTAGTGTGATGAAGACACTTATTTTGAATTCTCCCTCTGATTGCTATGTCATCCTGATGGACACCCATTTAGGACATCTTTTCAAGGCGTCCTTGTTCATCTTTTTTCGGAGGGTGTTTTTGAAAGTCCATTTTAATTACTTGTCCTTGATGAGAAGAACTCTGATTGCTCAATTAATCATCTAATCAGTAGATTACTTTACTAATATAACTGATGGTCCGAGCCCTCTCCGGTTGTTCATTTTCAGACTTTGTTTTTATTCGCTGTTAACCATTTCTAATCCCTAATGCTGCAGAGCTTTTGTATTGTCATTTCTGTGCATCTGAAAGGACATTAATTTGGACTGTTTTGGGATTTTTTACATCGGTGCTATTGAGAGCTTTTTCTCTCTGACTCTCAGCAGTGCATCAGGCTTTGATGGGATGATGATGGTAATGGCTAAAATGGATAGATGATCAGTGATGTTTCACAAATGATGACTACTTCTCCTGTGTCTTACGCTGAACTCGTGTGAAAAAATACTTTTTAATGGATAAAATTTGCCCTTATCAGACTCGTACAGTCTATTTTCTGGGAAAACTTTTCTTAATTGGTTATGGTGACTGCTCATAGGGCATTTTGACATCTTAACATCTGGACCAGGGTTCGTCTTTTTGTTGTGTTGTGTACATTTGGTCTGGTTAGTGTTTTTTGCAGTTTAGAGAGCGCACTAAAGAGCTTCTTATGACTCACCTACATCCCGTCATCAGTTGTGTGTTCCGTGTCTCCCTGTACTTCACTTTGATTGGTTTGAAAATACATTTTTTAATTTTTGAGCCATTTTCAAGCTTTTCATTGGACCAAATTTCAATTAAACATTTGGTCTCCTCTCCTCGTGGGCTGCTGTGGCTCATTGTTGTTGTCTTTCTTGGTTATTTTTTTTTTCTTTTATTGTTTGAGTGACGATACCCTGCCTCAACTAGTTGGTCCAAAAGTCCGAAACAACCAAAAGTGTTTCAAATGAATTGGACCAATGAGTCGGACCAAATTGTTGTCCTGTGATATGAACCAGAGACACCAAGACACCTTTCACACTTGTTTTTTTGGTCCGAAGCAAAGTAGGGTTTTTTTTTAATTTATGTACGTATTTGTTTTTGTATTTAATTTTATATTCTTGTTTTGTCAGTGTGATTGCACAGAACGTAATTTGACCTCCACATTTAACCCATCACACTAAGATCATGTCCCCGATACAGTGGGCAGACCTAACCACAGTTTCCGGGGAGCAGTTGGGGGTTAGGTGCCTTGCTGTAGCACACTTCATTCATGACCGGCCCGGGGATCGAACCAGCGATCTTCCGGTCACAAGACCAGATCCCTAATCACCACACCACAGCTGCCCACCCTTAAAAGCAGAGACGTTGGCTCGGACTCATGCCTTGATGTCATCTCTCTCAGTACTGTAAATATTAAACAGGCAGAAATCAGGTTTACAGAACAGAAAATGTCCAGTTTAATTACTGTAATGTGTTTGAATTTTACATCTACCTCGGATGTAGTCAACCAGTCAAGACATGTTTATAATCCAAATGTAGCTTTTTTTAAGGTTCAAAGTGGATTAGTGAGGCTAATATTGGTAACAAACACTAGAACTCGTCACCTGCATTTCAGTCAGTTTGCAGCATCAAAAGACTTGGATTGCATTGAACTGTTTTTGTTCAGTCATTATTATTATATAACAATAAGGCTGTATAGACACATGGGGTGTGCATCTCCATCACTGAGGCTGATTCAGAGACACTTTTTTTTAGTTTTAGGGTGATTTCACACCTGAAAAGTCCAGACCATGGTCCAAACCAAGGTTCGCATGTTTGTTACTTTGTATATATTTGGTCCAGTTAGGTTTGTTTTCACATTTGTTTTCACATTTGTTTCTGCATTTTTGCGAGCGCACCAAAGACTTTTACTATGACACGCCCACGTGCTGGCATCATCACTTTCGTGTGGTACATCTTCCTACACTCGACACTGATTGGTTTGTAGAAGGATGTTTATACTGTATACTTATATTTACCACTGCTGCAGTTTCTTTAGTTTAGGTTGTTCATCCTGTCATCTCCTTTCTCTCTCATCCTCTCAGAAAATAAGCTGCATGTTTCAGTATTTTTGTGTTTTTTAAAGCTGAATTTTCACATGTTCATCATACCAAAATGTGCTACCACGGCTCATTGGTGCTGCTGTTCTGCTTATTTTTCTTATTCTGTTTTTGTTGAATGTTAACGGCTGCGTCAACTTCCTGTATTTGGTCCAAAAGTCCGAAACCTTCTAGAAAAGTATTTTCACACCTCACACAAACCGGACCATGGTTCAGTAGGTCCGGACCAAGACCGCCTCTTTTGGTTGGACCAAATTTTTGCTCCTTTGATCCTGACTGTGGTTCGTGGCCCATTTCACACCTGCTACTTTGGTTCGGACCAAACTGAAAAGTCCGAAAGGACCAAATAGTGTAGGAGTGAAAGCACCCTTAATTGTTCACAGGCCATTTTTTGGGTGTGGCACCCTAGTAGCAGTTCAGGGTTAAGTGCCTTGCACAAGGACACTTCAGCCATGTCCTACCAGTTAAGGTGATCAAATCAGCAACCTTACGGTTTATTTACTCTAACATTTACTGTAGGACGCTGTTGCACCCTAGCCCATCAGTTTTACTGGAAAGACACATGAAAAGATGTACTTTGGTCATCTATCCAGTTTAGGAAAAGTAATATTTGGCAGAACAAGAAAACAATAATCATGTTTTATGAAAAATGGTGAACGTTTGTTCTCTAATACTGCTAAGACTTCTTGGGTTATTGAATTGGACTGTGAATAGAATCACAATCATCTCCTTTCTGAAACTATTTTCTATACCTCTTTTGTTCCCCGTCTTATGGAAGAGAGCAGTTGTCTTGAAAAGCGCTGGGACGAGGCAGAGAGAGCGCTGTGTAATTTAGCTAAGACCTATTCATATATAATAAAAAGCATAAACTATCTGCTCAGAAAGACAAGGCCCACTTCACTCCGCCTGAAAGACTTAATGAATGCCTGCACACTGCTCACAGATATGCGCCGAGTTCTTTCAGGTTAGCTTGACAAACATAGTTGGGGGTCGGTTGGGTGGGATGAGAGAATAGAAGTGTGTGTGTGTGTGTGTGTGTGTGTGTGTGTTGTGAGTACATGTCTATATAAGTATGTGTGAACGTGCCACAGCTAATTGTACTGGTCGTTTGATGACTCTAATTCTGCGAAGTATTCTTCTAGACTCCCATTACCTGTAATTGCAAAAATCGTCTCTTTCATCTAAAAAGACAAAACAATCGTTTTTATTCTGTTGTTTTTCTCCTCAGCTTTTACTGCTCATTTTTATTCTTCTTCATCCAATCTTCTCTACTCACAAGATGAATCGGATTAAGCTCTGAATAGTTCCTAAGTAAGATGTGAGGTGTATTCATGCAGGTGTTTCAAATAATTTACTGTTAATTTACTGCTGATTATCAAAGTTTGCTTCTAAATGAATACAAGTTAACTGTCCTCTGCAAACTTGACTAATTTTTTTAATGATCATTTCTATTTATCCCAAATGATAGAGATGGATCCCAAATACTCCCCATGAGTACTGATATGCACTCAGCATTCGATATCCAAATGTTAATTCTAGTATACTAGTACTAGTAAATACTAGTACAACTCTAGTATTTTTCGTAGGGGTGCAGGAAAAAATCGCTTTGAGCTTGAATCGCGTTTCTAACATTGAACGATTCAGAATCGATTCTCGTTTTCAAAAAATCGATTTTTTTTGCGGGTGCGGATGTGCCTTTTCAGCCACCGTAGTGCTAGGCAAAACTAGGAAGTAGCATCGGCTATGCAAGCCGAGCCGCGGTCTTTGAAAGCAATCATTTGGAAACACTTTGGATTTTACCGTCAACCCGGCCGGGTAAGAAAGGGCTTGACGTCACTCTTGTGATTTGCAGAGATTTCAACATTAAAGTAACGTATTTCATTCGTATTTGAAAGAATCAGAAAAAAATTGAGTCCTGACCCCAAGAATCGATTCTGGATCGTTTCGCTCGATTCCCAAAGATTCGCAGCCCTAATTTTTCGCATCTGTACTTTCCCACTATTGTAAGTCGCTTTGGATAAAAGCGTCCGCTAAATGCAATGTAATGTAATTTACAAAAAAATCCCCCATTCCAGCCAACTCCCTCCCACACTAGAATTAACAATAACTGATTGTTCTGTGTCACAATTTTTAAAAAGTCTGGATCACCCAAATTACGCCAGTAAAAGACAAATAAGCATATCCACAGTACTGGGAATTAATTCTTATGATTTCCATGTCATTTATTATAAATGTTATTTAGTGGATATAATTGATGGTATAAATAATGTGATGGTATAACACATTTTATCATCTGTCATGTTAGAAGGTTTTTTGTTTTAAATGATTGTATATATTTGTTGTTGAATTGGGTAACTTTATAGATTGTGTAAGTTACGGTTTCCATTTAACAGGCACAAATCAAATATTGTAGGTTGGACCATCAGGAATGAGGTCTGTGCCCAAAGTACACTTGTCATACATGTTTGTGCCGTAATGATAAATCTGTAATCTTTTTAATAAACCAGCAAGTTTATGCACAAAGGAAAACATGTAACAGAATCTAAAGCAAAGACTTAATTCTTGGCCAGTTTTCGAAAATAAACAATAGGAGAGATCTGATTTCGGAATGTCTATTTTAGCTGACTTGGACATGTTCACACATTTTGTGACAAGTTTAATTTTGAAGTTCCATGTCCCACAACTGTTACCCAGTACTGTGGATGTGCTCATATGAATAATTTTACCAGCTGCATTTTAAATCTGTACAGAAGTTAGAGATGGAGAATAGATAGATATTTAGATAGAGGATATTCAATAAAGTCTGAAGTTAGCGATGTATTGATAATAAATAAAGAGTAAGAGAGATTATTTCTAGCATTTTTGCCAATTTTCTCCTTCCCAATGTAGTAGTACTAGTAATTAACCCGTCCCTTCTGCTAGGGGACTCTTCCCATCACTTTGCAATGTCCCTGACTCTAGGAGGGTGAAGACAAACACACGCCTCCTCCAATGCGGCCACCACCTCTTTTCTAACTACCGCTGATACACCGTCACTGGGGAGCCAACACACTTGGAGGAAAGCGCAGGATTCCCAGCTCCTACGGACCAATCAGTGGACTCCTGAGCCAACGGACATTGTAGTGTATAAGTGATAGGGGGAGAGAGAGCGCCATCTATCTGCCAAAAATTGGCCTTGCTCTCTTGGGCCTCGGCTGTCAATGTCAAACAGTATGACAGGGATTTGAACTCGCGACCCTCTGGCCAAAGTGTCAGTATCTTAGCCCGCTGAGCCAGTATGGATCATTTTTGTGATGTTAATCACTGCTCGATGATGACTTACTTAATTGTTTATTTATTTATTAATTTGTTTGCTGCTGTTAAGCCAACTAGCCATATTCTTCAGGATCAGCTCGTTTCAACTTCATCACTGAGCAGATGATGATCAGCGATCCTTCTTAATCCAAGAAAGCCTTAAACGGTTGGACCGTCCCAACTGTGAACTGTGTATCAGATCCAGATGTAAATGCCTGGAACTAAAAGCTGAAATATTTTCTCATTCGGCGTTTAATGTCAAAGCCAAATGTTTTTAGTCTAGGGCAAAATAAAGGGGTTTGCCTCACTGTTCCAAGTGTGTGAGTGTGTGTGTATGTACCAATACACTCAATATGTAAATATACAGTATATCTCTCTAATCAAGTAGCATCAGCACACACCACTGTTAGCATTTTTAAAACCTAGCTAACCAGTCATTTTACCGAACCAAAAATAGCAATATATCGCAATTTTTGGAATATGAGATCTTAGTCCCATCATATCATTGTATGGTATTGCCAGGTTCTTGCCAGTAAACAGCTGTAAACACTAGTGTATGTAACTGTACATGTGTATAACACTACAGTTAAAATAAAAACAATATAAAAAGGTACAGTAGTTAAAAAACAAGGCATTAACAAAGAAAAGAGCCCTTACAGACATTTTAAACCAACGTTTGTATCCTTCATGTATTTGTTTATTTTTCTGGTTTTATGTTTGGTACAGTGTTACTGTGCTGGCAGAGCTCCACGCTGTGTTCCAGGGAAAGACAGGTGCCGAGCAGGTTTCTGTAGACACGCTGAAGGATTTTGCGAGATTACATTATACATTTGCTGCCTATCATTATGACTGTGTCCAATGTGAGGAAAATCTATGTTTACATTCACCTGATCTCTCTCTCCGTGTCATCAAATTGTTTTCTCTCCACGTCCAGTCCCATGCTCTGGTTGAGGGAAACACTATAATAAAGCCCCAGGCGGAGGTGATTGTTTTTTTCCCCCAGACTGCTTTCATAAGGCTTGTCAGCTTGCCAGGAGAGCTTTTCAAAATGGAAATTACAATGAATCATTTACTCTGTTGATTTTACCTCCAGCTCAGAAATCGGCAAGAGTTTTCTGGCTTTCTTCACTGTGACAAAATGGCCTCCCGTCATACTGTCTGACTGAATATATAAAACGTAACGTTGAACATTTCTTTCTCTTTATTTAAATGTGTGAATATAATGGGCATTTACGCATCAAATTATTTTTTCTTTCTTTAGTTGCTATCAATTAATGCTGAGTGATTTAATTAGTTTTGAAATAGTCCTTTTATGTGTACAAACCAAATGGCATTAATGACACGCATGCTGTGTAAATGTCAGTCTTATGCTAATAAATGAGCCTTAGTTGAGATTTTTAAGAATGTTTATGCAAAGATTCCGGTCAATACAACAGTACTCCCAGTGACGTTCAAATATCAGTCAAATCGATCAAAACTTTGTTTATTTTGCACTTTGCTTATAAATTAAATTGAAATTTTAACTGGTTTACAAGTGTTTGACAGCAAAAAAGAAAAATATAATAAAAGAAAAGAAAACAGACAATATATGAACAATTCACCCCTTTCACAAATCCCAGAATGCACCGCGCAACCAGCAACATCCCGTTCACAATTTTCTCTTGTTTGTCTATGCCAGCTACGCTACATAAACTGTTTACAACTTTATTTGGTAAGTAAATACTTACATGATATCTTAGCTTTTGTAACTATATGCAGATAATATGTCTTTTGATATTAAACATCATATCTTGTGTAAACTTGTATTTTAAATTTATGCAGTGGGTTTTTAGTGTAAACACGTTGTTGCAAGCTATCGTCTTGCATGCTATCATACTAAGCTACACTATCACGCACAATAATTTGTGGTACACATTTTTTATGAAAATAGCCAAAAATGAATTCATCTGGTGGATAGCCCTACAAATGTCACATTATGAAAGGGTACATAAGCCACGCCTAGGCTAGGGCCCTGCATGGCCTAATCAAGCCAGCCAGTGTATGTTTATATCATTAGAGGCCTATTTATTTATCAGTGCAGTATATATTTCGGTATATAATTAGGGTAGAATAAAATAATGTTTGCAGTAACCTACCTCCAACAAAATGATCAGAACACACTCTGTCATAGTCACTTGCTGACCAGTTTTCACGCCTGATGGAATTTTCCCAAGTTTTCCTTAATGTGGTATCTTTAGGAAACCTATAGTACGATCGTTTCTGTTGCTGTTGTTTGTCTAGCCGTTGCCGATTACTGCATTGTTGTACACAACATCTAGAACCCTGATTTATAGGCTTGTTTCTACGTATTTTAAACTCTCCTGCTGACACATTCACTGCTGCCATTATGTAAACAACTACATCAGATGTTGCCGTTCGCGCATGGAATTGTGGGATTGTGAATAGGGCGAGTAAGAATTACACAGAATAAACGATTAAATATAAACAATAAAGTTATGTTAAATTAAAATAAATGTGAGAGCGTGGGATGAAAAGTTACATTGATCAATAATATTTTAAAAGTAATCAAAATTAGAATTAAAAACAAGTAAATAGAAATATACAAAAAATAAAATGAATTATATTACAATAAAATTAAATATTATAAAAATTTATATTAAAATTATATAAAAATAAATTAAATGTATTAAAACAATACAAAAAAACCAAATAATAAAAACATTAATTCAGCCCCTCCCAACCCACTACTTTATGCGACATGTCTCACAAATCCTAAAACTGGTAGTGGCCGTGATGAAGCTGTGGGGATCACTCAAAAATTCAAGTGGAAGTTGCCAGATTCTACAAATCTGCCTCAGCTTTTTTTTTAAGGTAAATTTAACACTTTCCATGTGAAGGTTATTCACCGAAGCCACACATTTCTGTAGAAGCTCTTTTTGGTTTCTAGAATCAAAGTATCATTCTTATCTCTAAAGACAACAACTGCTGCTGCTGTTACAAGATGTTGCTGTGATGTTTTAGGGATTCTGTCTGATTTAACAAAATTCAATACGTTTTTCAAAGCAATCTATCCAGTAAACCTGAAGAATAGGACAATGAGCAAAGCTGAGAGAGTGGCTTCTATAACATTCTCTGCCACCAAAGAAATGCTGCAGTTAAATTATTAGGGACGCAAATAGTAAACAATCTGATGCTTTGGTGTGATGCGCACTGTTTTTATTAGAGTGCTTAGAAATGTAACAGATTGTGTGGAAGTTCATCTTATCGTTTCAGATTCACTGCAGACTGCAATATCAAATCTAATTGTGTTGCTACAAATTTGAAGGCATTGAAAATCATTGTATCATTGACTAAAAAAATGTATTCCATTGTGATAACTTGTGATGGTGCTCTTTGAAATAATGCACACTTTGTCAAAATGTAATCAAATTAGGCCCCGAGTGGCTCATTGGCTAAGATGCTAACACTATGACCAGAGGATCATATCCCAGTAATGCTGTTCGCCATCGACAGCCGGGCCCTGTGAGAGCAAAAATTGGCCGCCATCTCTCTGGGTGGGTAGATGGCGCTCTGTCCACCACTTTCACACTACAATGTCCGCTGACTCGGGCATCTTCTGATTGGTCCATCGGAGCTGGGAATCCTGCGCCTTCCTCCAAGCGTGTTGGCTCCCCAGTGACGGTGTATCAGCATTAGTTAGAAAAAGAGGCTGTGGCCACATCACACTCATCAGAGATTTGGCTTGTCTTCACCCTCCTGGAGTCAGGAACATTGCAAAATGATGGGGAGAGTCCTAACGGATGGGATGGGTTAATTGGCTACTACCACAGTGGGAGTCTCTTTGCCAATTTTATTTTATTTCTGACAGTAGTAATCACTAAGTTACATCAATTAACTCGTACTGCAGGACTGGGAAAGGTTTTGACTCATAAATATCAATCGAGGGCTTGACTGAAGAGCTGGAAAATCTCTTCCGGTTGTGAACATTTGGGTTTAAAATTGGGCAAAATGGTCCATCCAGTTTAAATGAAAGTCTAAGGAGTTAAAAAGTAGACTAAAAGAGTAGAAATTCTCCACCAAAATAGATGCCAAAATACTACTTATACACAAAACAAAAATTCGGCAGCAGCATTATTGAATATTATTATAGCTAAAAATGTAAAATAACGTTTAAATGTGACTTTATTTCAACGTGTGATGTGTTTCACTTGCTTGGGAAGTTGTCCACAAAGTTTCATTATTCCCTAATCTCTCTTATCTCTATAATAACCTTTTGTGCTTGCTTTAATAAATCAAAATATCACATTTTTCACTAATAATAATAATAAGAATGGTAATAATTGAGCAGATGATTAGTGTATATATGTACTTATACATGAAAAAACAATGTACGCTTTCTACATGTGCACTCACAGGGACCTTCTGTGTGTACTCTCATCACAGTGGCTGTAAATAACTTCAGCAGCAGATGGCCAACCAGTCCAGCCCATCATGGCAAACCACCAGCTTCAGTGTGTTTATAAAGTGTTGGGTTTTTATTTTTTTCAGGCTTGAGTGTAGGCATGAAAACGCATGTGCTCCTGTATTAACTCTTACTCATGTACGGTGGCAAATTTAGCCCATCCATAGCAGCTATCAAAAAACATTTGAATTCATCGGTTAAGTGGGTTCTGACTCCGTATGTGTGGTGTTTCTACACAATATCCTGTCTTCTGTTTGGGTCTTCAGTCTTCTGGACTGTTGGTTCTTTTGTTGTCAGTATCTAGAGATGAAAAGTAATGAATTACACTTGCTCTTGTTAGAGTAGATGAAGATACTCTCCCTGCAGTGATACTTTTATGAGTAGATTTATTCGGGGTTCTTATTTACTTGGAGTATTTTGAATTAAATTATAAGGAAGAAAAGTAAACAAAGCATTACTAATACAATCATACATAAAAAAGCTGAATGTTGTGTGTCATTTTGTATTCATTATAAAGTAACATTTGTATTGGCACTGTGGGCAGAACATCCTAAAGAAGCTCGGCAGTAAATGGAAGCATGAAGTGCTCTGAAATTTTAGATTTAGATGAAACTTTTTGTCATTTAACTCATCCATGCAGTGAAACACACACTAGGCTGTGAAAACACTCTTTCCATGGCGCCCAGGGAGTAGTTGGTGTCAGTTATGACTTGTCCGGGAATTGAACCGGTGACCTTCCAGTCACAAGACCGAATCCCTAATCACCAGGCCACGACTGCCCCTGCGAGAGGATGTGACCTCAAACTAGAAACTTCACACTGGACTTCAGACACCATGGTTTGTGTGTGTCTCCAGACTCTAGGAGTTTGATTTCCAGGTCTTAAATAAGGTTGTACTTGATGTGGTTTAGGACCCAGTATGGCTTTGTGTGCACTACTGAAATAGGCTGATCTGCTGCTTATGGAATGGACAGTTGTGCAATCTGAAGAGCCATTTCTTTAACTTTACTCAGAAGGACTTTCAAGTCTTCTTCCTGTCCTGTTTCTCTCAATATATGTTCAGCACACAGGTCGAAGAAGAATGATGATAGAATCTTGTTAATATACTGAATTTGACCATTTCCTGGTAGTGATTAAACAAACACAAAACTCACTGACTAGAAACATATTTATAATAGAAGTCAGTGGGCCATGTATTAAAAGATTTTTGTAATTTGTCACTTTAATTTCTCTCTCTCTCTCTCTCTCTCTCTCTCTGTCTCTCTGTCTCTCTGTCTCTCTCCCTCTCTCTCTTTCTCTCTCAGGAACGTTTCGCTGTACATTTTGTCAGACTGAGGTAGAAGAGGACGAGTCGGCTGTTCCGAAAAAAGATGCCCGGACACTGGTCGCCCGCTTCAATGAGCAGATTGAGCCTATTTATGTGTTGCTACGGGAAACTGAAGATGTAAACCTATCGCATGACCTGCTGGAGCCAGAGCCAACAGAAATCCCAGCCCTTAAACAGAGGTTAGCTCCTCCCATTCTGCATGATTTGTTCATCTTTTAGACTGGCTTTGTCTTTTGACCAGTGTTGGGAACGTTACTTTAAAAAAGTAATTAGTTATAGTTACTCACTACTTGTTCAAAAAAGTAACTTGGTTAGAAACTGAATTACTCTATAATAAAAGTAACTCGTTACCAGGGAAAGTAACTATTTGCATTACAGTTAAAAAAAGTTATTTGTCAAAGAATAAGGAT
>BRDA01012494.1:12810-22862 GCA_036984385.1 Crenuchus spilurus | reverse complement strand
TATATATAAAATGTATACACACATACACACACAAACCGGATTCCTAAAAAAGTTGTTATATATAAATATATAAATAATGAAGTCCACCTGTGTGCAATCTAAGTGTCACACGATCTGTCAGTATATACACACATTTTCTGAAAGGCTCCAGAGGCTGCAATACCATTAAGCACCACTAACCAAACACCACCAAAGAAGACCAAGGAGATCTCCAAACAAGTTGGAGACACAGTTGCTGAGATGTACAAGTCAGGGTTTGGTTAGTAAAAAAATTCCAAATCTCTGATGATCTATCAAATCCATTTTCATCAAATTTAAAGAACATGATACCACAACAAACCTGCCAAGAGAGGGCCGCCCACCAAAACAGTCAGACCAGGCATGGAGGGCATTAATCAGAGAGGTAGCACAGAAACCAAAGGTAACCCTGAAGGAGCTGCAGAATTCCTAATCAGAGACTGGATTATCTGTCCATATGACCACAATAAGCCATACAGTACATAGAGCTGGGCTTCATGAAAGAGTGGCCAGAAAAAAAACCTTTATGTGTAGACAAATATAGGAAGGTTCATTTTGAGTTTGCCAAAAGGTATGTGGGAGACTCTCCAAATGCACAGAGGAAGGTTCTCTGATCACATGAGAACAAAATGTAAATTTTGTGGCTTCCAAGACAATGCTGTCTGACGCAAACCCAACACATCTCATGGTGGTGGCAGCATCATGCTGTGGGGAACTTTTTCAGCAGCAGGGATTGAGAAACTTGAGCAAAACCTGTTTTGGTCTATCTGCAATATGAGACTGGGATGGAGGTTCACCTCCCAACAGGACAATGACCCAAAGCTTACTGCTAAAGTAACACTCAAGTGGTTTAAGGGTAAACGTATAAATGTATTGGAATGGCCTAGTTAAAGCCCAGACCTTAATCCAAGTGAGAGTCTGTGATCAGACTTGAAGATTGCTGTTCGCTTGCGAAAACAGTTTTGCTCGAGGAATGGACAAAAATCCCAGTGGCAAGATGTGGCAAGCTCATAGAGACTTATCCAAAGTGACTTGCAGCTGTAATTGCTGCAAAATCAGGCTCTACTAAGTACTGACCTTAGGGGGGTGAATAGTTATGCACACTGAAATTTGTTTTGTCCTATTTGATGTTTGTTTCACTAAAAAGAAAATCTAATGTTTAAAGTTGTAGGAATGTTCTGTAAATTAAATTATGCAGACCCTCAAATTATACATTTTATTTACAGCTTGTGAGATAGCAAAACACGAAAAAAGCCAAGGGGGCTGAATACTTTTGCATGGCACTTTAAATTGAGTTTAGTAAAATGTGTTTTTTTTTTTTGTTTGTTTGTTTTGTTTTTGTTTTATGATGACTACTCCTGTACCTAATCACCTTATTATCCCTTGCAGCCGAGAGCGGGCAACAGCATCCGCAGGGGCTCAGGGGGCTGGACCGATGGGCCGTGATGCATGGAAAACAAAGGGCTCCACCTACGCAGATTTGTACACACAGAATGTGGTCATCAACATGGAAGAGCAGGAACCTCAGCAGGCGGCTGAGGCAAAGGCCCCCAAAGAGAGGCCCGTGTGGCTGTCCGAGAGCACTGTACCTGGTTCATACAACGAGACGGACGCCCTCAAAACATGTAATATCTCTAAACTCGCAGCGATGCTGCTGTTCTGATGTGTTTGCTCGTATTTGTGTTCAATATTATATTGTGTTAGATGACCAGGTGAAATTACTGTAACAGTGTTCACTTTTTAAATTAAAAAAAATATTTTAATTTTAAAACCAAGAAAATGAAACCCATTGTTTGATCCACTCATACAGGTAAATAAAAAATGTTAATAAAAATTTGAACACCTGCAAATCTTAAAGTTAACTCACCTACAGGAATTTTAATGACAATATGTCTTTATTTACTGAATTTAATATATTAGGAAAACTAATAAAGGGCCCGAGTGGCTCAGTGGACTAAGATGCTGCCACTATGATCTGAGGATTGCAAGTTCGAATCCCGATCATGCTGTTTTTAGAGTGCAGTCGACAGCCGGGGCCTCGAGAGCAGAATTGGCCGTACTGTCTCTTCGGGTGAGAAAGACGGCAAACTCTCCCTAACTCTATAAACAATGTCAACTGACTCGGGTGTCTGCCAGGCGGTCCATCAGATCTGGGGATCTGCACTTGCACGGCGGAAATATATCGGCCACAGTTTGGGGGGGAAACGGGGCTTGATGTCACTGGTATCGGAGGAGTCCTGTGCTCGTCTGCCCCCTCCCAAGAGAGGCAGTGACAGTTTATAGTTAAGTCAAGTCAACTTATAGTGATGGGGAGAGTTGATAAAAGGGGCAGGGTTAATATTTCACTAAATTACATTGAGGAGAAAATCAGAGGTAAAATTATTTTTAAAAAATAATAAATTAATACACATGCACACAATATGGTGTGTAAAAATTGTGCAACATTTAAATATTGTTACTTGATTTAAGTTTTTTTGAATAAAAGAAATTATTTATAAATGTGCTATAACTTAAAATGCCATATTTTGTTTTACATTTACTAAAATTATATTAGTTTATATATGTTACATACTTTTATTAATATAAAAAAATGTCAGTTTTATATTTACTAAAATTATATTAGTTTATATAATAAATTATATTTTTATTAATATTTAAAAAATGTCATTGTTTTATATTTACTAAAATTATATTAGTTTATATAATATAAATTATATACTTTTATTAATATTAAAAAATGTCACTTTTATATTTACTAAAATTATATTAGTTTATATAATATAAATTATATACTTTTATTAATATTAAAAAATGCCACTGTTTTATATTTACTAAAATTATATTAGTTTATATAATATAAATTATATTATTTTATTAATATTTTAAAAAATGCCATTGTTTTATATTACTAAAATTATATTAGTTTATATAATATAAATTATATACTTTTATTAATATTAAAAAATTCCATTATTATGCACAATTGAACAATTTCTTTTTAAATTCACAGAATAAATGTAATTTTCGTAGAGAAAAAATGGCATACATTAGTTTGTTCCCTCTATAAAATATGTTAATTTAATTCCACTTGTGAAACCAACTAAATCTGTAATATGCCCTGAGCTGGTCTAATGCTGGTCTAATAAACCTGAATGGCACACTTTTAAAATTAGCACGTGAAGAGCACAGTCAAATGACAAAACTATTCACCATTGACAGAAATGTTTTGCTGTGTCATATCTAACATTGCTTACTTTGGCACCACAGCTGAAGAAGATGCAATGGTTACCCAGGATGGCATGGGTGGGCGTGGCCCAGCGCAGGATGAGAACGAAGAAGTGATGCGTGCTCTCCTCATCCACGAGAAGAGGACTGGCACTGCACCTGCGGGCGGTGCCATTGCCAGGCCCATCATCCCAGCGGCCAATGCCAGCGACTCTGAGAGCGACACCAGTGAATCGGACGAGGATTCTCCGATCCAGATTCCTACTCATGCTGCTCTGGCCGCTCCAAGACAGACAAGGCAAGAAGATGAGGATGAGGATGAGTTTGAAGAGGTGGGGGATGATCCTGTAGTGATGGTGGGTGGACGACCCTTCTCATACAGAGAGGTCAGTCAGAGACCAGAGCTGGTGGAGAAGATGAGTGCCCAGGAGAAGGAGGCATACATTGAGATGGGTCAGAACCTGTTCCAGGACATGTATTTCTAAAGGATCTGCGGATGTTTTTTCTCTCTATCCTCACTGTCAGATCTTATTTTTCAGTTTCTATATTTTTTACATCAGTGGAAGATGCAATCTTCCCTTTGCATTGTCTAAAATGTAAAAGGAATGGACCAACAGAAACGGTCCAAAATGACTCGGAATGAAAACGGTCAGTGATGATATGCGTATGTATATTTACTGACCAGCCATAACATTCAAACCACCTCCATGTAGCTACACACCTTGTCTTTATTATCAGCTTCAATGACTCACAGGGGCACTTTGTAAGTCTACAATTACAGATTGTAGTCCATCTGTTTCTCTGTGTATCCTTTTCACCCAGTTCTTCAGTGGTTTGGACCCTGACAGGGCAGGTATTATTTGTGTGAACCATTCTCAACACTGATGTGGTGGTGGGGTGTAGCTCCGTGTAGCTCCTGCAGCTCAGTGTATCTCCTCAACCAGGGCCGGCACTAGGCATTTGGGTGCCCCTGACCCTGGCAGGGCAAAGTCCACAGACTTCAAATTCACGGTTAGGTAGGCACAAAGGTAGATGTGTATAACAGAGTAGACAGTGAGTGTCCAAAAAAACGTCGCTGTGTCTGATTCACTGGTTCTCGTACTGAACTGATGCAATGGACTCTGAGTGTAGGTTTTAATGTTATGGCTGATCGGTGTATACACTGTTTTCACTGTCTTGCTTTGTGCCCCCTTTGGCCTGTGCGGCTCCTTTTATGCTCACATTGCTACTGTGGGACTCAGTACCGTACGGTTTCTTTTGGAACGACAACACCCATTATGTGGAGCTGTGCTGAGCATTATGCTGCAGACCTGACTCCAGCTGAGAGGTGAAGTATTGTGTTGAGCTGGACGCTGGTTTACTGCTGTTATTCTCCTCCATTCAGAGTCTCTGTCACTGTCTCTCTCTCTCTGTGTCTCTCTCGCTCGCTCTCTCTCTCTCTCTCTCTCTCTCTCTCTCTCTCTCTCTCTCTCTCTCTCTGTCTCTCTCTGTCTCTCTCGCTCTCTCTCAGTTGACTCTTACTGGAATTTTACTAGTGCCAAGCAACCAAGGTATTTTTCCTTCCCATTTTAGGATGAATAAACATATGCTACATGGACACGTTGCTTTGAAAAAGACACACATTTTTGAATATTTTTATTTGACTCAGTTTAACACCTGGAGAGACTTGTGGATAAATGGCAGAGGGTTCAGTGTTTCTGTGGTGACCTTTGGCACCTGAGTGGTGGGTATACACACGCACACACAGGAGGGTCCTGAGCCACTAGCAATTGACATTAGAGACTGTTTTGTAAAGGTTTCAGCATGCTGGATGTCCTTTTCTCCTCTGCCTTCTAAAACCTCACATTTTCAGGACAGTATTCTGCAAATGACTGTATTCCAGACAAACGTTGGTTTGTCCATTCTTTCTCTGTCAAACATCCAAAGCACTGGTCCGATCCTGGTTATCACAGTATGAACGGGTGATTTTTTTGGAGTGTTTCTTATTGTAATAAATGATTTCTTTAAGAATAATAAAGAGCTGCTGGTCATCCTGTTATAACTGTAGTGCTCAATTCATTCTATACTGCTGCTCGTTACAGAAGGAAGAAATGATGCTGATTTTAAATGTGAATGTTTGTCTTCAGTACCGACACATTTATGTGTGACTGTACGACAATAAAAACATTGACACTGCAGATTCGCTGATGAAGTAAATTTTTAAAAGTCCTGGGCGATGGATGGATGGATATCTACAAATACACGGTGCTTTGCGAAAGTATTCACCCCCCTTAGCTTTTTTTGTTGCCATCTCACAACCTGGGTTTATTTGAGGGTTTCCAAAGTGTATAAAATAGTACTGTAGTCAAGACCTCTAGAGTAAAGTCCAGTCCAGCTCAAGACCAAGAGATTGTATCAAAATTATGACCAGCTACGTAATAGTGGGAATAACCACCCTTGGCTCGGATGACATTAGCAAAATGTCAAGGTACGCCTTCACTACGATGACTCTAGTCTTCCAACAGTTTCTGAAATGCTACAATTCTTCACCTGGTACCCTATTGGGGGGGGGCAGAAAATGGGTAGGAAATGGAAAACACTAACAGAGAGCTGAGGAAAGAAAAGAGAGGAGAAAGAAGAGAAAATTAAGCAATGATGGTTTGCACGGTGTGCAAGAGAAGTGTCTGAGAGAGGACGGTGAAGAGAAAGAAGCTATTATGCATTGAATGCATGGCGGTAAGGGTCTGTTGGCCCATCGTTAAACCGCGGTGGCAGATTTGGATTGGATTTGGCCTGTTTTACTTCTTTTGATGGAGGAGACACGATGTTCACTGCATGCCAGTTCCATGTACGAAACTTTCCATCTTCAGCCATGCCAACATAAATACAGCTTTCAATTTCTGGGCACCTTTAAATAAACCAGAAATGTTGCTCCCGACAGCAGCGTGAGAGTTTAAGGGTGATGCACCAGGTAAAGGTGGGTCATGTTTATAAAACTGCAACACAGGAGTGTCTAAGTCAATCTACTGCAGCTGTAAAAAAGACAAAAGTACCGGAGCGACACAGAGTTTCATCATGTTGAAGTGGTACCTTAGGGGGCTATTCTGTAGAAGCTGTAACAATAGAAGGGTCAGAGCCTAGTAGAAGTGCCATTAACAAAGAATCTTTTTGTCCACTTTCTATACAATTTGACCATCTTTTCTTTTGTAGGTCTTCACATTTCCGGGTGCTACATAGCAGCTTGAGCCTTTCAGTATAGGCCACGTTAATCATTCAAACTGAGCTAATGGTCAACCTGGGGTGCGTTTCCCAAAAGCGATTGAACTTAGTGATTTACGAACAACTTTAAAAACGACGTAACTTTAAAAACGTGATTTTTCCCACTTTCCCAAAAGCCTTCTTATCTTCCAAACTTACGAACGAGTCCTTAAGTGGCACTTAGTTGACTCCGCCCTCATGTCTGCATCAAATAGGCTCGGCCAGTCGAAAACTGAACCACCGATTTACATACATTTCTTCATTATTAAGCCACAAACGTATCATTATGTAAACAATAATTATAAAACCAAAAAAGTATTTACACTACATACATGCAAATAAATAAAAACATTTCACTTGCAGTTGCTGTCCATCGCATGCCAAGCCTACCTATAAAGAGGCAAATCCTCTTGGTTACGTGTCCATGATTAATCAGTGAATTTGATTGGTTAAGAGTTGACAAGCTTAGTAGGCCAATGAGTAACTATTGCTTGGGACACAATATATGAATTTACTACTACGACTGTTACACTGAAAACCCCACTGCATTTATGTCATTTATATGTGTATATCAATAAATAATATATTGTACTTTAAGCAATCTTAGTTTTTTTATTTCGTTTAAACAATCATTTAAACTTAAGTACATGTATGCGCAGTACTGAACTAAGTATGCTGGCTCTAATTTACGTGACACAATTACGCTTTCAAAAGAAAATTTAAATGTTCATGAATTTGTGTGCTGAGTGTTGTTTGTCAAAGGATGATCAGCTGCCTCTTTCGTTTTTCAGACAGAACTGCACGTGATCAAGTTGGGGGCAACCATGGCCTGGTGGTAAGGATCTGGTCTTGTGACCAAAAGGTTGCCGGTTCAATCCCCAGACAGGACATGACTTGAAGTGCCCTTGAGCAAGGCACCTAACCCCCTAACTGCTCCCCGGGTGCTGGTGGATAAGGGCTGCCCACCGCTTCGGGCACAAATTCTCACAGCCTAGTGTGTTCACTAGTGTGTGTGTGTGTGTGTTTCACTGCACGAATGGGTTAATTCCGTTGTGTGAAATATCACATTGGCTAAATTGGTTGATCAAAAAAAAAGTTAAGAACAACTTGGCGAGTTACGAGAGGATCAGACAAGTTTAAGTACGACGTGGGTTACGAAGGCTTTCGGGGAAACACTAGTAAATTTATGAATGTTCATAAGTACGAGGTTACGAAGTACTTAGCGTTAAGAATGTTTTGGGAAACGCACCCCTGAGCGTTAATTTACCCTAAATGGTGATCAGACATGTCCAAATGTTCTTTACAACTGAAGCTGTAAAGCTAGAGCTCAATACTAGCCCTGATGTTTCTGTCAACATACATCACCAAACATTCCTCAATCCACACACAGACCTGGATTAAGATCTCACAGACTGGTCATTGTGTTTTTGGGCACGGCTGTAATTGTCGATATGAATACAGAATTCAACTGTCAGTCTTCTGCCAGTCCTGCTGCTGTCTGAAGTGTCTGGCTATAGCGTTGAGGTTTCATTAAAGCCTGGTTCACACTACAAGGTTTTAAAAACCCTAAACAGTGTTGAAAAACGTGAAATGATCTTTTTCACCATTTGTTCTGTCCTTGATCACATTATAAAACACTCTCATTGCCTGACAGTTGTTCAGTCTTTCTGCCTTTGATGGATCTGTGATGTCAAACCTAGACCACACATTTGGAGGCCACTCACAAATTAATATTTTAATAAAATTAAGCTTATTCAAGATTCTTACAAAATAAGACATCAACTTCACTAAAAACATGGAGCCGACACTATTGAGTGACATCACTGGCATACTATATATGATGGATGTAATTTGGGGGGGAAGCAAGAGGGACATGTCCCCTGCACTTTTGCAAAAGGCAGTTTTGGTCCCCTGCAATTTTACTGTCCAAAAATAGTGTTACTCTATATTAAATGGAGAGAACTCGGGCATTAAGACCAAGCAGAAAACAGCCTTCTCAAACTGAAGCCTGTTTCCTTTTAGACGGCCCACAAGCTCACTGATTGGCTCTGCTGTCTCTTGCTAACGTGTGATTGTCCGTCCCCGCTTGTAACTCTATCTGGTTGTAAATCGGTGTTTGGTCAGGAGTCCGTGTTCACCTGCCACTATAAGTCGTTAACACGTTGGCTGTTTGAATGTGTGTCTGTGTTTGGAAACTTTAGATGAGCTGATTATGCTGAAATGTTAATAGTTAACACTTCTGCGGTCTTTGGGTCAAAGTGACCCATGTTAACTGCTTATTTTTACTAAAAAAAATGAGGTATAATTTTATGTAAATCAAGTCTGTTGACCATACATTGTAAAAATAAGTTTGTAAAATTGGTGGTAATGAGTTGGAGTGAAGTTGACTAACAAGGTGAAGCACAGAATTGGGTGATAATTTCATGCTACATGTTTTACACACCAGTCAAACCACAAAGGGAACAGTGAACTTATAGAAGAACTCCTAAAAAACAGTGAACTGAGAGTTTGAGTTTTATTAAATGCTCAATTAATTATTATTAGTATATTATTAATAGTAACTAATAATTATACAGTATTATTATTAATCATTTTTAAATGTATTAGTATTTATTAATAATGAATAATTTAATTTATGTGCAGTTTTCTTTAATTTTTTGATGGTTTTTGCTGGTAGGAGCTTTCTTTAGGTCAGTAATGTGATGGCAGGAGGGGGCACGTGGTTGTCAGTGCTGTACAGTAACCTTTAGTGGACACAGAAATGAAAGGTAGCATACAAACGAATGCCTGTTTCTCTGCTCTGTACTGCAGTTTATAAAGAATATTTAAATGTTTTATTCATTTGATTTTGATGTAATGTGTCCTTGCCATCTTCTTTTGTGCTCGCAGGTAAAAAGTAAGTGAGTTTGTGGAGAAATAAGTGAGTTAAAGAGAAAGATGCATTTATTAAAGTTATTTTTGGACTTGCTGGGCTGCTGCATTCAATTAGGTAAAGACACACACACACACACACACACACACACTGTCATCTGTCAGTCATTTAAAATCCATTACATGTCTCTGGTTTTGTGTCCGGAACAAACATGTCCTTTACAGCGCAGTCATGCTGCTGTTGCTTGTTTACTTACAGATTTGCAAACTCATTTATTCATTTATTTGCTTGTCAATCATTCCGTCACCACTTACGCTCGCTTACTATCATTTTTATTGACCAGTCGGTTACCGTCCTGTGTCCTCCTGGGCACGGCTGCTCAGTCCTGGTCCTGGAGATCTACCACCTGTAGAGTTCAGCTCTGAACTTAATTGACCTCATCTGATCCAGAAAGTCAGATTCCAAGCCTTTTTTCATTTACTGTTGATCTTGTCACTGGGAGATCATTCATTCCATCCCCTGCAGAACTGACTAGTGCCCTTGAGCAAGGCATTTAACCCTAACCTGCTGTGGATAGGGGCTGTCCTTCGTGTCCCGCAGTGTTCACTAGTGTGTGTGTGTGTGTTTCACTGCACAGGTGGGGAGGTCAAATTCGTGTGACCATGTTTGAGGCATGACCTTTTTTTTTTTTTTTTTTTTT
>BRDA01012494.1:0-12647 GCA_036984385.1 Crenuchus spilurus | reverse complement strand
CCAGTATGACAAATGGTAGTTGTCAGCCCTGGGTTCTCTCGTTTTAACCGTCACGAGGTCTCTTTTCAAACTACCACTGAAACACCATCAATGGGGAGCCAATGCGCTCGGAGGAAAGCGCAGGATTCCCAGCTCTGAATGGACCAATCAGTAGACGCCTGAGCCAGCGGACATTACAATGTGTGAGTGATAGAGAGAGAGAGAGGGAGCGCCATCTACCTGCCCAGACAGAGCACTGCCAATTTTGCTCTCTTGGGTCCCGACTGTTGATGGTAAACAGTATGACCGGGATTCAAACTCGTGATCCTCTGGTCATAGTGTCAGCGTCTTAGCCTGCTGAGCCACCTGAGCCCCAGGTATGCTTAATGTGGGCATCCACTGTTCTACGTGTGCTGGAGTGTTGTCCTGTTGGAAATTGGCACCTCAGTAGATGAGGCACCACTGTCAGTGGCTGGTGCTGGACGTGTCTCAAGCTTTTTGCTCTGGTGCCCGCTTATGTGTATTCATGGGCATCTTGGCTGACACCTTTCAGACAAATGAGACATTTAAATGGAAACTTCTGTGTGAGGGACACGAGTTAATGACTTTTTTGGAGGTGTTTGTGCAAATATGTTGAGCTGGAGTGAGCAGATGAGTGCGTACGAGGTCTGGCTGTGTGCGATATAAAATCAGATGATTCACTCTGTGTGTCTTACTGTTCTCTGTTCCCTCTCAGGAGTGCGTTTCTTTCAGTGCATGTCCCAGCAGCTGGTCGCTCAGTTCTCCTGTCAGGGAACCAATTGTGTGTGTGTGTGTGTGTGTGTGTGAGCGAGAGGGAGAGAGATGCTGTATTCTATGATTTACCCAGCCTGAGGGCTCACATTACCTCAGCATCACCCCCCTCTCATGTTCCTCTTTTCTCACAGGTCTTATCTGCTTCAATCAGCTGATCTAAGGCAGAAAATAGAATCTTGCAGCAAACCCCAAAAATTCTCTAAAGCTGATCTTTTTACATCCTGTCAGGGCCTGGAACCATCTCGGAGATCGTGCAGGGTCCTGCCCCTCTGAAGAAGACGCGATGCTCTCACGTTGGCATTGCAAAAGAAGAGAAAATCAGGTCTCTGTGGTCGCCAACGCAGATCTGTATCATTTGGGACAAAAGTACTGGGACACCTTTCTTCCAAAGTCAACGGCATTAAAAAAGTTTATCCTGCTTTTGTTAGTCACCATCAGCATTGTGGTGAGGATTTGATTGCATTCAGCCACAGGTGAGGTCAGGATGTTGAGTGATGACCACCACCACCTCATCTCCAACTTATCCCAAAAGTTCTGGATGGAGCTGAGAACACAGCTGAATGCTGGGGGGCTTTATACCCGTCTAGCCTACAGCTGGCATTAGACATGGTGCCAGTAGGTTAATGTTTAGTCCTTTTCTATTGGCAGTACTTCTCTACAGACTAGACAAGCTGTGTGTACATCTGTGTCAGCAATAAGTGCAACCTGAGGTTCATTAAAAGAGATGTCCACACACATTTGGACATGTAGTGCACCTTCATGTGGACTTTACAACCTCAACTAATTCATATAATTAATGGCTGTATTATTAGTTTGCTTTGGGTTGGAGATGAAACCTCCGTGATGGTGATGACTGATCTATTTATTATCTGCAGATGTTAACAGTAAACAGTCAACTCAGTTGATACTTAACAGTCTTAGGGTTAGATTTAGTGCCAGCATTAGAATTAGGACCAAGCTTAGGTTTCGGTTTTGGAATAAGATTAGTGTTAGGGTTTAGGGTCAGCGTCAGGTTTGGGTAAATGACACTGAAGCAGACTCTGACAGGTGATTATCTGAATGTAAATGTTCTGCAAAGCATTTTGTCCTTTTCACAGTTACAGTTTGGGGTGAAATGGACGACAAACTACAAGCACAACCTTTACTAAACTACACTTGTTATGATGAAGCCAGAATACAGCCGCTTAGCTTTGTGTTTGTGCTCCCTGCTGCAGTGTTAGGGATCGTCTCACAATTAGCAGAAGAAATGTGAAGTGTTTCAGTGTCTGTAGCCAATGACACTCACATTAAACACACAAAACATCCATGTGACTTACATCACTCATTTTAGACATTTTCATCATTTTATTAAATATTAGTCATAATGTAACACACATGCATCTTCATACATATTCATATATTATTGTCTTTGTTTTATACACAAATATAAAAGAATAATCAATTAAACTCATGTTATTAAACCTAATGATGTCAAACCAGCTCATTAAACTACAGACTTATTTTGTAATAGTTTAGTTACTAATTTTATAATCATTTATAGAAATTAATAACAATGTTCAGTATTTGGCCAAATATTAAATTTTTGTGCATTTTTGAGTGTAAAGATGTCATGTTTACTTCATATCATTGCTCTTTTCTAAATAAGCTGTTTATTATTGATTGTTTTCTCTGGTCGTGTGGTCCTCAGAATGTTGCAGAAATGTTGGACACATCTAATATATCTGTTCTTACATTTTAATCTCTGTGATCTACAAATTTCTAAACAAAATAAAGTTAAATTGGTGCAACTTATTCTAATTAGAAATTATTAAAGTTCGAGAAGAGAACTGAATGGTAAAGTTTTTGATACTTTCGAGTCTTGGTGTAAATCCAGGGTGGAGCACAGGTATATAAATTATTCTTTTTTCCCAACTTTATAGCGGGTCTGGGACTTTGAAACATCACCTTAAGCTACTGCAGGAAGTGAGCAGAGTGACCTTAACTTCCAGGACGCCTTTGGTCAGATCTCTCAGTCCTGAAATTCTTTCTTTACTTATGAAGTACAAGACTTTTATACAGACACACGTTGAACAGAATGAGAGATGAGGAGAGATGAAGCTTAACAAGCAGACTGATGGACAGAGTGAAGGGACAAAAGAAGGAAGAGTGAAGCTCTTTTGGCCGACATTTGTTTCTGCGTCCTATGAGGCGGCTTTTTTTGAGAATCACATATTTCATCACTTCTTTCTTGGCAGCCTGATAGGAGGCTTTTATGATGAGGATTTTGGCACACTTTCCAACCTAGAGGAGAATTCTGTGTTCTCTGAAAGTCCTGAGTACTCTCCTTAGAACCACCTTGCTGTTTATTCAGTTCTTAAGTAAGGAGTCCAGATGTAGTCCATCAGCCAAGACACATTTAGAGTCCAAACTTTGCTTCTTTAGTTTAAAACTTCAGTTACGAGACTAACGTTGCTTGCAAAACACTCAAACTTAATAATCATTTAAATAGCATGGTCATTTTCTCTCAGACACTTCTCTTCCATGCTGTGCACCTCTTCTTTCTCCTCTCTCTGTTTTTCCTCAGCTCTCCTCTTTATCTTTCTTTACTCACTCCCTCTCTCGGGCACTTCTCTTCCATACCATGCACCTGTTCCCTCTCCTCTTTCTCTATTTTTCATGCACACACACTGCTGCTGAACTCGAGGGAAATGGTCAAATGGAGCTCAAAAGGAACAAAACTTACCTCAAGGGTGCCTGAGTAGCAGCTTTGCCGTATTCCAAGATGTACTGCCACCTGGGGTGGGTCTAAAGAGAACCTCTCGCACCACTTGAAGGGAGCTGCGTGGAACTAAGCCTCCCTACCAGAACACTGCCTCCCACTCAGTTCCATAAATGGGGAGGAGGAGCCGCTGTACCGCACCACACCTAGGATACTGGCCATAATCAACAAGGTTAATGGGTATACCAGTGGGCCTGCTCCCTAGGTCACAAAAAATCACCTAAGTCTCCACAAAAAACATAAGAAGGCAACATCTTTGACCTCCTTGACTCCATGGGGCGGTCCACTATAAGGGTCCAATCACCGCCACATCAGTGTCACTGCAGTGCTGAGACTGATTTACCACTATAATACCTGTTCTGTGGTGGTCCTGTGTGGGTCCTGACCATTGAAGAACAGGGTGGTTTACAAAGATGGACTACTGGAATTGTAGAACTACAAAGAGCACCTATATGGTCAGTGGAGCTAAATCTGTGGTCAATGACTGCAGATACAAGTCATATAGGCCAGCTATATGGTCAGTAAAGCTGATCAAATAAATGCACAATGGGTGTAGCTTCGAAGGTATGTGTACCTAATGAGGGTGGCTTGCTGGTTAACACATTCGTCTCTCAGCCCTGTGGTCTTGGGTTCAAGTCCCCATCTAGGTTGATTTTCCATGTTCTCCACATTTCTGTCCAGAGACCGAACTCCAAGCTTTTGAATGGTAGTGTAGTCCCATCCCCGGTGATTGAGACGGTATTCTGCTGTATTGTTCTGTGACGAGGCAGAGTGAGTCTGTGGGCTCAAGCTGTCTTCTGCTGAAGCAAACGAAATAAGTGGTCAAATTGAACCATCTCTCTCTGTCTCGTTTGTTCTAGCCCCCCCACCACCATCCCCAGCAGCAGATGCCTGTGCTGACGTCACTCCAGAGCTGGAGCACGGCCCCCTGGGACTCGTAGGCTGTTCTGGGAGGCTGTTTTTCCAGCACAGGCAAGCCAGGGCTGCCAGCAAGTCTGCAGCATGCAGCTAAAAGTGCTCTCCATTCAGGAAACCAGCTCTCTATTAGCCTTATTACCCATCTCTGTCCCTGCCTCTGCTTCACCAGCTCAATCTTGCCTTTTCTTCATCTGCTTAACACACATAGACATATACAGGCAAACAAGACACAGCATGATCAATGGGCATACCTCCATTCATAGTGAGGGAATTTGTTAACCTCTTGTCATTGGTCTGATGCTCTCAATGTTTTGACGAATGAGGTACTTGTTTGATTCAGACACCTGTATGAGGAAGGAAAAGCAACTTGTCTCTTATTTACTCATGAAATAAATCATACAACCCTACCACAGAGCAAACCAAGAGAAACCTGTCAAGTCACAGTGAAATAAAAGGCTTGTCCTGACCATTAAAAGCCTTGTTTCATCTCCTCCTTGGTCAGATTTAATCTAGCCGGCCTCATTAAGGGCTAATTGATGTCGATATGCAATTATGTGATCCAGCGCATTGGTTTTCATGCTGAGAGGAAATGCTACTCTCTCTGGCCTTTGATGTGATAGCTGCTCGCCTGATCGAGGCTCTGCACTAGTGTGCAGGTACTGCAGTCACTTGCCAGCTCATACCAAGCCTGACACACACAGATATGCTGTGGGACTCTGGGAGGAAAGCCTGGTTCCACACCACATTCTACTCCCAGAAGAGGACCCATATGCCCAAACACAACCCTCAAAGTATCCACCGGGAGAACGTTGTGTTTAGGACTCAGTGAACTCCAGTGTCGCAGCCCTTCACTTCAGGAATCAGTTTTGAGCTTCAGATTAGGACTTGATTATCTGAAGTGTGATAGATTATGTTCTGAGCTTCAGTTCATTCTCTGCAGTTTAAACGGTTCTCTGATGTCTATGTAGAACGTGTGGTTGAGGTATAAAATACCACCATATGGTGTAACACAACCAATTTTTAAACAAGCCATTTCACTTTTATGGGAAGCTCATGGATCATTTGATGAGCTCTGCTCTGATTGGCTGGTTTAAGATGAGACACCAGCTGATGCTTAAAAACTGTGAGTGTCTGAACATGTGTAGAAAATTAAACCACTCTGATGGAGTGAACAGGGATCTCAGGACAGAATGCAGAGGAAAGAGGAAGATAATTGATGAGGACTTGCATGGTGTGCAAAGAATTTAATGTTTGGTGGTTGGTGGAAGATGTAAATTTGCTCTGATGTCATTGGCAAGTTTATAAGCATGTAACATAAACCACATAGAGAGAGAGAGGGGAGGAAGAGGTGCATTGGTCTGAAAGAGAAGTGTCTGAGAGAGGAGTGAAGACAAACAAGTGGAGAGATGAAAAAAACAGGAGAGAGAAGAGCTGAATGGTATTGAAAAGAAATGTCTGAGTGAGGAGTTTAGTGAAAAGAAATGAGAGGAGAGCTGATGAAAAACAGTGAGAGGAGAGATGAGCTGCATCATATATAAGAGAAGTCGTCTGAGAGAGGAGGTGAGTGAAGAGAAATGAGAGGAGAGCTGAGGAAAAACAGTGAGAAAGGAGAGAGAGGAGGTGCATAGTATGGAAGAGAAGTGTTTGAGAGAGGAGGTGAGTGAGGAGAAATGATAGGAGAGCTGAGGAAAAACAGAGAGGAGAGAAGAGCTGCATGGTATAGAAGAGAAGTGTCTGAGAGAAGAGGTGAGTGAAGAGAAATGAGAGGAGAGCTGAGGTAAAACAGTGAGAGAGGAGAGAGAGGAGGTGCGTAGTATGGAAGAGAAGTATTTGAGAGAGGAGGTTAGTGAAGAGAAATGAGAAGAGAGCTGAGGAAAAACAGAGAGGAGAGAAGTGTCTGAGAGAAGAGGTGAGTGAAGAGAAATGAGAGGAGAGCTGAGGAAAAACAGAGAGGAGAGAAGAGCTGCATGGTATAGAAGAGAAGTGTCTGAGAGAGGAGGTGAGTGAAGAGAAATGAGCGGAGAGCTGAGGAAAAACAGAGAGGAGAGAAGAGCTGCATGGTATAGAAGAGAAGTGTCTGAGAGAGGAGGTGAGTGAAGAGAAATGAGAGGAGAGCTGAGGAAAAACAAAGAGAGGAGAGATGAGCTCCATGGTATAGAAGAGAAGTGTCTGAGAGAGGAGGTTAGTGAAGAGAAATGAGAGGAGAGCTGAGGAAAAACAGTGAGAGAGGAGAGAGAAGAGGTGCATAGTATGGAAGAGAAGTGTTTGAGAAAGGAGGTGAGTGAAGAGAAATGAGAGGAGAGCTGAGGAAAAACAGTGAGAGAGGAGAGAAGAGCTGCATGGTATAGAAGAGAAGTGTCTGAGAGAGGATGTGAGTGAAGAGAAATGAGAGGAGAGCTGAGGAAAAACAGTGAGAGAGCAGAGATGAGCTGCATGGTATAGAAGAGAAGTGTCTGAGAGAGGAGGTGAGTGAAGAGAAATGAGAGGAGAGCTGAGGAAAAACAGAGAGAGAGGAAAGAGAAGAGGTGCATAGTATGGAAGAGAAGCGTCTGAGAGAGGAGGTGAGTGAAGAGAAATGAGAGGAGAGCTTATGAAAAACACAGAGAAGAGAGATGAGCTGCATCACATAAAAGAGAAGTGTCTGAGAGAGGAGGTGAGTGAAGAGAAATGAGAGGAGAGCTGAGGAAAAACAGTGAGAGAGGAGAGAAAAGCTGCATGGTATAGAAGAGAAGTGTCTGAGAGAGGAGATGGATGAAGAGTAAAGCTGGATTTTGACTAATTTAACTTCTTCTTTGTTTTTGTTTGTCATTTTCTTTTTACACTAGTACCGCACATGCAATGATCGTGTTTTGATACCAAAGCAAACAGGATATGGTGCATATTATATATTACATAAGGATTATAACTGGCCTGGTCTGGTTCAGTCCAGTATCTGTACTTAGATTGGCTAAGAACAAAGTCAGGCCTTTATGTGCATGTAAACATGGAGTGAACCAGAGGTAGCTAACAAGCTCCCTGCAAGAGCTGCAGCTCCACAGGCTCTATAGAACTGTTAAAATTGTGCAAGATGAAGAACAAGGAGCTGCAGCACTTACATCCAGCAGTGAGACAACTTTCAAGACTGCCCAGGACATTGAAACGTGACCACTACCTACTATTACAAGTCTTTGCTTAGACAGAATCGCCCCTTTATTACTGTCACTAATGTAAAATATAATTGGTCTGTGTCCATGTGAAATTTCAAGCCTACAACAGGCATAGCAGGAAAGCCTGGGCATCGGATTTGTCACATACTGTTACATACTGTGTTGATGCCATGGGCTTGTTTGCTGGAATGTAAGACAACTGGAGGACATAGTGAGCACCCAATTTGTTCATACTGCGTCCCCCTGTGTTCCCGGGACTTATCTGTTATGTTGCAGTGCATGTTTATGCTACTGTTGGTTGTGCTGTACTTAGGCTGGTAAACACTACTGTTGGCTTATGTAAAGAGGTACTCACTGTCCGTACATTGTGTATCCTCCATGTTTCAGATGTGTGGCTCAGCCTCACACTCCTGTTCCTCTTGTTCTTTTCAGAGCATTAAAGAGCAGTAATGGCCATCTCTTTCTATGATACTTATTCCTGGTCAACACTACAGGGTAATTGGGATGATTTTGAGCCAATTTGCTCCTCCCAATAATTGCGAAAGGTCTCCTTATTTCAGGAGACAGATTTTATATTTTAGTGTGGAGTGTCCATAGTTCAGTCTTTACTCTTCTGATCTTCTTCCAGTGCAGTAGGAATGAACCTCTTCAGTATTTACAATTCCTCTGGGTATACAATATCCTGTGGGTAGTGCAAGGTGGACGTCAATTCGCGTCCATAGGTGCATAGTATGGAAGAGAAGTGTCTGAGAGAGAAGGTGAGTGAAGAGAAATGAGAGGAGAGCTGAGGAAAAACAGTGGGAGAGGCAAGCTGATGGAGCATGGTGGCTAAATCAGCATATACTACTGCATCTCAAAATGTTTAAATATCATGAAAAAGTTCAATTGTGTTCATAATTTAATTCAAAACATTACGCTTTCATATATTTTATATTCATTACACATAAATGTTGAGTTAGCAACTTTAACCATGCAGCTGTAGGTGGGGCAGCTGTGGCCTGGTGGTTAAGGATCTGGTCTTGTGACCGTTTGAACCCTGGTCATGACTGAAGTGCTCTTGAGCAAGGTGGCGTGGATAGGGCTGCCTACCACTTTGGGTATATATTCTCACAACCTAGAGTGTTCACTAGTGTGTGTGCACGGATGGGTTAAATGGGGAAGTCAAGTTCTGTTGTGTGCAAATCACATTAGCAGGAAAAGTTGCATCTAAAAGTTGGCTCAGCAGGCTAAGTCGCTGATACTATGACCCGAGGATCGCGAGTTTGAATCCCGGTCATGCTGTTTGCCATCAACAGTCGGGACCCAAGAGAGCAAAAATTGGCAGTGCTCTCTCTGGGCAGGTAGATGGCGCTCTCACTCTCCCCATCACTCTCATATTGCAATGTCTGCTGGCTCAGGCGTCTACTGATTGGTCCATTCAGAGCTTGGAATCCTGCGCTTTCCTCCTAGCGCGTTGGCTCCCCAGTGATGGTGTATCAGCGGTAGTTAGAAAAGAGGCGGAGTCTGTATCACACGCAACTGAGGAGGCTTGTGCTTGTCTTCACCCTCCTAGAGTCAGGGACAGTGCAAAGTGATGGGCAGAGCCCCCTAGCGAACGGAATGAGTTAATTGGTGATTACTACATGAGGTTGGGATTGAAAATTGGCAAAAATAAGCTTTGGCTGATTGACTACACCTGAGGAAATTGCTAAATTGTAGACCGACTTCTGGAATCATTCCTAAGAAAACACCTTAAGAAGAAATTGCAAGTTTGTCCAAGATGTGACAATCAAAGCTACTCCAGACTCTCTTGCAGACCACAGAGAGTGTTTAACTTCAGTAGAAAGTGGTTTTCTGTGAAACACACTTGAAACTTTAGTGAGAAACTGTCTCCGAAGGTGAACAAAGTAAAATAACTACCAACAAGGACAAACCTCACTGCAGACTTTAAAGCTAGCGCAGTGTGTGTAGGTGAAGGTGAATCATGTCTTTAAAGAACATGTCAAATTAATCTAAAGCAGCACAGATTTGTTGGAATTGCAAGCGCTGGTGGAAAGCAGAAGGATAAAGATAAATGTCGGCACACTGTTTTTATCAAAGCACCCTCATTTATTACAGCAAGGTTTTAACCTCTACAGTCATCCACAAGCGTGATGAAGACCCCGAGGTCAAAACTCTGCATTAATAAATGAGGAACCTTTGATAAAAGCAGTGTCGAGATATTTACCTTCATTCTTTAGAATTCTTTGTTTTTCAGACTTTGGAGGAACTTTTTTTGGGTTTTGTTTCGGGCTGACCAGTGTTGCACCAACACACATCAAGAGTGCATCCCCAAGTGGCTCAGTGGACTAAGGCGTTGTCACTATGGTCTGAGGATCGCGAGCCCGAATCGCGATCATGCTTTTTGCCATTAATAGCTGGGGCACGAGAAAACCGAAACTGGCTCTCTCTGGGCAAGAAAGATGGCACTCTCTCCTCAGCACTGCTAAGCAATGTCTGCTGGCTCAGGCATCTGCCAGGCAATCAATCAGAACTGGGGATGCTGCGCTTTCCTCCGAGTTGGCTGCCCACCAGCGATGAATGAAAAGAGGCGGAGCTTGACTCCATATGTATTGGAGGAGGCCTGTGTTAGTCTGCACCCTCCTAGAGTAAGAGATATTACCAGTGATAGGGTGACTCAACAAATGGGTGGGTCAATTGGCTGCCAAACATATTTGGGAGAAAATCAGGTTAAAAAAAATCCATGTAAGTGAGAAAATAAGAAACTAGAATAAACTTTCAATCGAGAAACATTTTATTGCTTGAATATTAGCAGGATATGTTTTGACTTCTTTTGTTGCATCCTGCTGATATTGTATCCGGATCTTACTTAAGGTTTCAAAGACTTTTTCAGGCACACCCAGGACGTTTGATGTGGATCATCATTTGATCTGAAATGAAAAACACTGTATATTTAATACAGTGGTAACCCTACTTATGAGTTTAATCTGTGCAGGAGCCGAGCTCGTTAGCTGGTTTGCTCGTTAGCTGATTTGCTCGTTAGCTGGATGCATTTTCCCCATAAGAATACATGTAAAACTGATTAATCCGTGTCAGCCGGCCAATATACAGTATACTTTAATATGTAAATAATGTGTTTATATGGGTTTTTAAAACATAAACGAGACAACGGTGCTCATGTAGGCTGGCGGCTAAGGAGGACAGGAGGACGGGCGTACGTGTATGACATGGTTACACTTATCATATGAAAAGTAAAAGTAAAATGTATCTAACTTTCTTGTTCACTACCTTTTGCTGTCTTTGTGTCACTTTCACTAGCACTTTCACTTTCACTGGACAGCGGTCAAAGGTAATGACTGACCTCTTCTTCTACGCTAGCATGCTACAACCGCCACGCCCCTAGCGGTTGGCATACTTGAACTAATGTAGGCTACTCGTTACTTGGAATTTTATTCATAACCTGGAACAAAAATATTCAGAGATCTCGACTTGTTACCTGGAATACTCGTTAGTAGGGATGCTCGTAAGTAGGGTTACCACTGTATATTTAATGATAATGATAATACAGTGGTGCTTGAAAGTTTGAAGTTTTTACACTGCAAAAACAGTACTACTTGAAATCAGCCAAATATTGCTAAATGTGATCAATTTTCCTTGTTTTGAGGAAAAAAAATCTGCCAATGGGGTAAACCAGTTGCTTGGCTAGAATTCTTATAACTAGCAAATTAATCTAAGTCATATGTGTTTTTAAATTAAACTAAATTGTCAAAAATGAACAAAAATTGTTCTTAAGAAATATATATTTTTAATGAGTGTTGCGAACTCTTGATTTAGACTCATTAAATGCATTTCTTAAATTGAGAATTAGTTAAAGTGGCCTTATTCTTTAAATAAGAAAAATAATTGTATATTACGATCGTAAACCATCACACCCTGTAACTGCTAAATAAAGCTCAAGATGAGCTGAAATATAAATATAAATAAAGTTAGACATGTTCTTAGAATGAGCTGAATTTTCTTCTGCAAAACTTTATTGTTTTTTTTTTTTTACTTTCTTAAAAATCATTTTTCGCAGAGTTCTATATTTCTGCATACATTTGATCTAAAACTTCATCAGATTGACACGCGTCCTAAAAAAAGATAGAGTATAAAAGTAAAATAGTAAAATGATGTAATATTACATGTCTGTGAGCGGTAAAAGTATATGAACCTTTGCTTTAAGTATCTGGTGTGTAATAACTAAATGTTGATCAGTCCTGAACATCATCTGCTTGCTTCGGGTCCTTCCATAACGTTTCTGTTAACTTGACTTGGCCATTTTAAAACATTAACTTTATTCTACTTTAAACGTTCTTTGGTAGAACGACTTGTGTGTTTAGGGTCGTTGTTTTGCTGCAGGACCCACCTTCTCCTGAGTTTCAGCTCACAGACAGATGTCCTGACATTTTCCTTTAAAATTTGCTGGTGTAATTCAGAATTCACAGCTCCATCAATGATGGCGAGCCGGCCTGGTCCTAATGTAGCAAAACAGGCCCAAACCTGATACCACCACCATGTTTCACTGATGAGATAAGGTTCTTATGCTGAATGCAATGTTTTACTTTCTCCAAACATCTCTCTCTCTCTCTCTGTGTCTCTTTCTCTGTCTCTGTCTCTCTCTCTGTCTCTGTCTCTCTTTCTCTCTCTGTCTCCGTCTCTCTCTCTCTCTGTCTCTCTGTCTCCGTCTCTCTCTCTCTCTGTCTCTCTCTCTCTCTCTCTCTTTCTCTCTCTGTCTCCGTCTCTCTCTCTCTCTCTCTGTCTCCGTCTCTCTGTCTCCGTCTCTCTTTCTCTCTCTCTGTCTGTCTCTCTCTTTCTCTCTCTCTCTCTCTCTCTGTCTCTTTCTCTGTCTTTGTCTCTCTCTCTGTCTCTGTCTCTCTTTCTCTCTCTGTCTCCGTCTCTCTCTCTCTCTCTCTCTCTCTGTCTCCGTCTCTCTCTCTGTCTCTCTCTTTCTCTCTCTCTCTCTCTGTGTCTCTTTCTCTGTCTTTGTCTCTCTCTCTGTCTCTCTCTCTGTCTCTCTTTCTCTCTCTGTCTCT
>BRDA01012491.1:48926-84082 GCA_036984385.1 Crenuchus spilurus | reverse complement strand
CCCCCCACGCCCCCCATATTAATCTTCACTTTATTATTTTTTTTCCAATTTGGAAACATCGGTAGAGTTAGATTTATTCTGTAATTTCTGGATATTGATAAAGTCTTTCTTGCTTGTCTCCTTACTGATAGACTACTGTAATGCCTTGTCCAAAACACTGCAGCTCATCTCCTCACTATGACAAAATGCAATGAGCATATTACACCTGTGCTGGCATCTCCCCACCAGCTGAAAGTGAACTATAATAAAAATCAAACTATAAAATGCAGTTGCAGAATAAAATCAGCATAGCTATAAAATAAGAATCATTTGACTAAAAGTAAAGATACAAAAATATATTTGCTAAATAAAATCAAACAAATAATAAAAAATGATTTTATAAAAGTATGTCATAAGCTGCTTTTAAATCCTTGAACAGATGTTGAGTCTAATCTCTTTTTGTAAATTATTCAATTTTATTCCATCAGTGCATGAAAACAAAACACTGCTTCCACACTTCTTTTCTTATTAACCTTTGGTACCTTCAGCAGACTTGCAGCACTAGATCATGGAGAAAGACCTGGAACATACAGAGATAGACAGTCTGTAATGTATGATGGTGCTAATCCATTTAGAGCTCTAAAAACAAGGAACAGTACTTTAAAATCAATCCTAAAAGATACTTTATGCCAGTGTAAGCATCTTATATATAGACTAGATTTACAAACATGTTAGTGCTCGCCATCCTTTACAAGGCTCCAGCATATTACTGAATTTTTATTTCTCTTATAATGTGAGAACCTGCATGAGCTATTTGCTGTCCTGAACAAAATGAAAATCAAAAGAAGACCAGGTCTTTGCAGCTTATGCACTAACACTGCGGAATAATCTTCAGATTGATAGTTTCAAACTCTGAGTTTTTTTTTACTGTTAAATGTTATTTTTATTCTCTTGCTTTTAGTAATTTTTTAATTGTGTTGGTGAGCATTTTAGTTTGCTGTTTTACTTATTTTTTATTTTATTTTAACCTGAAATGTAACATTTTGCATTATATTGTGTGGTATTATATTATGTTGTATTGTACAGCACTCTGAGACTTCTTCTAGGAAAGTGCTGTTTAAACAAGACTTACTTACAGAATATAAGTATACAACTTATACACTTCAACATAAAATAAAAAGGCCCATGACATGAGGTGAACACTAGATGGCAGAATAGTGGAAGAATTTCTGGTAGGAAGAGTTAGACTCAGAGGTTTATCTGTCAAAATTTTCAGAACAAATGAACTGATTTAGAATGAGTTCTCCGGCGGGCTGGAACTGCTGTAGATTAGACAATAAAACTTACTGACTTTACTTAGATCAACACTTTCATTTTAGGAAGTTGGAGCTTTTAATGTTGAAAAAGAAAATAACAGACAGGTGTATTTAAAAAAATTTGAATGTCATCAAAAAGTTCATTTATTTCAGTAATTTAATTCAAAAAGTTAAACTCATATATTATATAGTTTATATACACACACTCACTCATATTTTGGCCTACTGAGCAGTATGTAGAGTATATGCACTCAATACTTGGTCGGGAATCCTTTTGCATGTATTACTGCATCAATGTGGCGTGACATAAAGAGGATCACGGCATTGTTGAGGTGTTATGGAAGACCAGGTTGCTTTGATAGCGACCTTCAGCTCATCTGCATTGTTGTGTCTGGTGTCTCTCATCTTCCTTTTGACAGTAGCTCATAGACTCTCTTTAGGTAGGTGAGTTTGCTGGCCAATCAAGCACAGTGATACTGTGGTTATTAAAGCAGGTGTTGGTACTTTTGGCAGTGTGGGCAGGTGCCAAATCCTGCTCGATAAATGAAATCCACATCTCCATACAGCTTGTCAACAGATTGAAGCATGAAGTGCTCTAAAATGTCCTGATAGGCGGCTGCACTGACTTTGGACTTGATATAACACAGAGCACCAACACCAGGAGATGACATGGCTCCCCAAACCATCACTGAAAGTAAATTTTGCATTTAATTTCGGAAATAAATTTTCCAAAGTCTGGAGGAAGAGTGGAGAGACACACAATCTAAGCTGCTTGAGGTCTCGTTTGAAGTTTCCCCAATTTCGTTTGGGGAGCCCAACATCATGTTGGCCCACTGTTTGCTGAGATGCACCTGTACAGCTCTGGAAAAATAAGACAACCCTCCAAGTAAGACCAGTTTCTCTGCTTTTACTCTTTATTTAAATTTGATAAATATTAAATGAATGTTTTGTTTTATTCTGCTGACATTTCTTCCAAAATCTCAAATGAAAATATTCTCATTTAGTGCATTTATTTGTAGAAAATGACAGCTGGACTAAATAAGGAAAGGGCTGCAGTGTTTCCAGACTTCAAATAATGCAAAGAATGTTCATTTTTAAACACAACATTAATGTTTTAACTTTCAGAAATCAATGTTAGCCTGAATTGTTCATGATCTCCACCAGTGTTTCGCATTCATGTGGGAGACTTTCTGCCACTACTGGAGCACAAAATCAAGCAGCTCAGCTTTGTTTGATGGCTTATGACCATACATCTTCCCCTTGATCACATTGTAGAGGTTTTCACTGGGCTTCAGGTTGAGACTGGACTGGACATTTGGAGTCTCTTCACTTTCTCCAGAACTTTTACACAATCAATGAAAATGTACCCTCACTGATACAACAGTGAACTTTCTGGTCCAACTGTGTAGCTTAGATGAGATTTAAAGGTGCACTACACTGTTTACTTTTACATTTTCAAAACTTTTTAAAATAGAAATATGAAATAAAAAGTATATAGACAAGACAGGGTTGAGATTCAATGCAACATAAAAATGAATTGCAAAAGAAAATGAAAGAAAAAGAGCTGGAGCCTTGAAGATACCACCCCAGTGCCTGTTTCAGAGAGTTTATTATTATTATTATTATTATTAGCAACAATAACCAAGCTGCTCCTTCATGACTAAAGTGATCAAATAAAAATATTGAATTTGTATTATTTCTTGGTTTCCTGATTAAATTCTATCATATAGATTTGTAACCTGTGAAACCTTCTGGACAATTTTAGCATCCATAGTCAATGTATTTGTCTTGCTGTGGCCTATGATAAACCAGACATGAGCAGAATCAGAATACTGTGCAGGTTGGTAAGTGAGGAATGGCACAGCCTCACATAGAATACCTCAAGACAATAGGTATGTGCCAAAATAGCACTGCTGAGATTTTTGGACCCTTACTTAAAGCCTTGTGACAGTAGGACTGGAGCAGAGTCTTAAAAAGCTAAATTAAAGTGCCTCGGCCTCCTCTCCTCCTATAGCCCTTAAAGTCAATGCATTTCAGATTTATTCATACAGTATATTTATGCATGACTACCCCCACCCTCCCTTTACACACCCCATCCCATTACTGTAATCCATCACCCCGGCATCATCCGCCATGCAAGCAGCCCCCTGAGTTACCATGGCAACCACCTCGGGCCTAGCTCTACGCAGCGCCGCTCCTATTGGCTGCGAGGCTCCGGCAGTCTGAGCCTGTCTGGTGTATGTGGTAATTGGCTTGGAGTCTCCAATCACCCTTCGATATACACACACACACACATGTGCACAAGCACACACATACACACAATTATGTGGAAAAAGACTCAAATGAATTGCTACATGATAATTCCACAGAGTCAGACACATATATGGTGTGGTGAACCAAAGTCTCACTATAATGATTCTTCTTTTTTAGGCAGGGGGTTTTGTGTGTGTGTGTGTTTTGGAAGTGAAAGGTTGGGTGTGTTAGGGTACAGGGCAGGAGCTATGAGCATTTCTTTGGATGTAGTACAGCATTGTGTCCAGCAAAGGATGATTTGTCAGGTCAGTACAGTAAAAGAAAATATGTGAAACATACTAATTTACACTATTATTAAAGACCTTCCCTTCTGTTATTACGGGGTTTATAGGTATGACTCCACAAATCTGAAAAATTCATGCTATCTCTGTTAGAGTGCTCTATTAGACAGATTTTGTTGTAGGCCACAGCAGGATATAAATACACTGACTACAGCTGCTACAATCCTCATAATTTCTTTTTCTTAAGCAGGCTCTAGATTAACAATCCATATTAGACCAACATGTTAAAGGCCGGATTTCCAGATACAGTAGATTAAGCCTGCAGTGCCAGCAATGAACAGAAATATAAAGTAACAAACTACACTGGATGGAAGGATGGATGGAGGAATAGATACATGAAAACATGGATGGATTGGATGGATGGACACATGGAAAGATAGATGGCAGATTGATGGATGAATGATTACATGGAAAAATGGATGGATACATGGACAGATTGATGAATCGATGGATAGATTGGATGGATGAATGGATGATGGAGGGATAGATAGATTAGATGGATGAATACATGGATGGAGGGATGGATACATGGAAAGATGGATGGTTTGTATTGATTTTTGTATGTTTTAAATAAGCATTGCAGAGTGAAAATAAATATGCACTTCACTTAGGAAACCAATTAAAAAACAAGCAATCAAAGCACAGCAGTGCTCAGCTGTTCTACAGTTAATTCCAGAGGGGTTTACACTCAGAGATGTTAAGTTTGGAGGAGGTGGATGGATGATAGAAGGATGAACGAATAGATAAATGCATTATTGAGTAATCTACATATTAATTGTACTGTTTACCAATCAAGGCTCAACTTGAACTTTTTGAAGTTCAACTTGAGTGTTTTATTAATACTTTTACTTGTGCTCAAGTGAATTATAGCTACAACAGGATGTTTGCTTAAGTAGAGATTTTCAGTATTCCTTCCACCTCTGATGACTAATCATAAATGTCAAGTCAAGGCTTTGGATTAATCTGGGTCAGGGAAACAGGCCCAAAATGTCTAAAGGCTGCATCACATTTCTCTCTCAAATCGTGAATTCTTAGCCCTCTCAAACATAGCCATACACCTAGACAGTTGCTCCAAAACAACAAGCATTTACAGAATGAACACTGCACAGATTAATTGAAACCTAATTGAAACCATTGTTCCGTAGTACATTGAGTGAATTGCAAAGTTGTTTTTATCTTTATGTGTCATTAAAGACAGAAGAACACTGAGACTAGTGCTATACACTCCCCAGCCACTTCATTAGAAACACCTACTGAGCTGCATTACAGATACAGGCTGTAGCCTTTCTGTCGCAATGCATAATTTCTGACCATGGAAACATATCTAGCTGGATATTGGGTGGTGGAACACTCTGAACCCAGCAGTGACTCTGGTGTGTGTGCAGAAACCTCAGGAACACCAATGTAGCAGTACACACTACCCTCACCCTACCACAAGCATCACTGCTGATTATTATTTGGGTTCACCATCACACCCCATCTAGTGAACAGTGGTTCTGTGGCCAGAAACTGACCAATAGTGAAAAGGGGTTGAAGGTGGCAGATTGTGGAGAACAGATGGACTACAGTGTGTCACTGTAATCTATATAGCAGGCCTCATAAGATGCCCACTGGATGTCCTCTTACTGTTTTTGGAAGAACATACTTGTATAAATCAGTGTACTAATCCATATTAAAAAATATCATGAAATTTTTTTTTTAGTGTTCATCATTTAATTATAAAAGGTAAACTACTGTATATTTTATATTCATTACATGTAAAGTGACATATTTCAAGCTTTTTTGTTTTAATGTTGATACTGTCTGAAAAGTAATGTACTTAAAATTAAAAATTAAAAATTAAAAAAAGATTCTAAATTTTTTATTTTCAGTCATACAGATCAACAGTAAAACACTTGAAATGTCAGTTTACAAGTAATTCAAATCAAAATGACAATTTACCATTTTTAATTAAATTATTTAAGATATTTAAATTAGATTTGTTTAATTTATAAAACTGTATGGTACATTACTTGTCATGTAATATCTCTAATATGAGGTATTTGACTGCAGACTGAACTCACAAACACTGATGACATGTCTTTTATTTCCTAGTTTCTTTCAAAATGCTGGGAAACAGAAAAAAAAAAAAAAAACATTAATCGAGAGGAGGAAATCAGTGGCAACACTGCCAGCCAGTCGGTGTCGCGGAAACAAAGACGGAAACAAATGTGAATCAGCCTCACCTCGAGCACATTCCGTTTCTCCATAGTTTTGTTGTTTTTATTTATTTCTTTATTTATTTTGCTCATGGACATTTACATGAAAGGAATCTGCTCACACTCTCTGGTGCGGGAACATCTCCGCGTGGCAAAAAAAAATAACCGAGAGAAATAAATAAAAAAGAAAGAAAACAAAGACAAGCAAGCAAAGCAAAGATCACAGCACAACAATGAACAGGAAGAACAGAGCCTGTCTCTCTGGCTTTGACTGGCCACACCTGGTCTCTACATCCATAGAACAAACAGGCTGGGAGAGAGAGATATGAATGTCAGGGAGACTGTAAAAAAACCCTCACTCTTAAGCAGGCTCCTTTAAATGCAGTTCACCATTAAAAAATCATTTCTTCACACTTTCTTAATATGAGAAATTGAGACAAACAAAAATATTGTCTAGCCATTGACAATATAACATCCACTGGAGTGTTTCTGTGTTTTTTTGTCTAAAGAGAGTGCTGGAGCAGTTTTGGAACGTCTTAAATTTGTCTCTTTGGACACAACCACGGTCAAAGGGCAAGTTACGGCCAACATACACACTTCTACTGTACATTTACTTGCCCGTACACACACGTTACATCATTCGAGATAAGAATACAATCAGATCACATACTTAAGCCCCCCACCCATGCCCCACCAATAAAGGCCAACAAACTAAGAAATGCCATTCACACCAAGCACAAGTCCCCTCTGGGAAAGGCATCAGCCACACCAACAGTGGGCAATTAAGAACAATTCTTAATAGGCAATTAAGAGCAAGTCTTCAATTTTTTATGTTAAACTTTTAGGGATGTCCCGATTCAGTGTTTTTTTGGCTCTGATCCAGTATGCACTGCATTTGAATACTGACTGATAATGTGTCTGTTTCAATATATTGTTTATAAATAACAGTCATTAATTACACACTTTAATTTATTTAAACATTCCAATTTAAGTAAGATATGCCAAGATGCCAATTAAGATTCATTTTAACTACTGAATACTGTGGCAAACCTTTATGGCTGCGTATTAGCAAGAACCTGGTAATAGGAGTCATGATACAGGTGTTGAGACACCATAAACAAGGTGATATTTTGCTATTTTTTAAATTTCATTTTTGGAAAACTGTCAGTGATGCACTCTTACACTATTTGTTTTAGTTGGAGTGGAAGAGTCTAATGCCTAAAGATAGTCATTGAAGCAATGTCTGCCAATCAGGGGCGTCAAGGTGGGGTGTAAAGTGGGACTGAATTACCAGGGAAGGGGGCCCTTGAGGAGTCTGGAATTTTATTTTCCTTTAAAAAATAAAGGAAATAATATTTAATAATATGGAGGTCCCATTTAATTGCATAGGGCCCAGAATTTGGTGCTGTGCCAATCTTTACATGTCAAATATTCATTAAAAATCAGTACTGATGCAGTATCACCAAATATAATATTCCAATACATCAGTATTTTCTTACACCTCTATAAACTATGACGTTTTCTCAGTGCTGCAAGTTGTAAATAATTTCCAAAGGATCGGAGCTGGACTGGGCTTAATATAGCCAATACAGTCAAAATGCCTTTGGGATTGGAAGGGGACATCCCTAAACTTTAAGATGAGAACATCATTCTGGTCCTTTTTTGCTTCACTTACTCGAGCCTAAAGTGTGAAGAAGAAGGAATCACTACATTCTGTTTGTAACTCTGTAGCCTGAGACATCACAACATGCAAAAATGCATCCAAAATTTTGGCTGTATTATCTTTCATTGCTTCTGTTATTGAAAACGGTTCTCATAGTGCCTTCGTTCAAATAGTCACACTCAGACTGTGCAAAATAGTCACAAAAATTACTAAAAACATTGTAAAAGTACTAAAAAGGGGATTGTAAAAGTAATAAAGTCAATGGTGGAGGGAAAGTTAATGTGAAGTCGGAGCCTACTTCTGCTAATTATGAAACATTTTGTTGCTCCTCTACGTCATATGACTTTTTTCTCTGTGGTATTATAGTAAGCAAATAATGTCCTACTGGTTAAAACCACAGTTTTGGAGATACAAAAATAGAAGTGACCCAACAGATTTATATTCCAGAAACATATGCAGAAATAGTTGTTCACATTTTAATGTGTAAGACGTCAGAATACCATCAAGAAAGTAACATGGCATGTATGGTTCATTCTGAAATGACAGAGCAACAGTCTATGTACAGCAAGAGTCTCCCAACGTAAAGCTCATGGGCTGAAATGAAAAAGAAAGTCAGACAGTCCTTTCAGGTAGGCCACAGATGGACTTTGGGTTCAAAATAGTCGCCTCTGCACAAGGTCATATACGCATGCTGGCACCCCAGTAATACTCTTCTGGTGTTTTAGCTTGACTTTTTTTGTTTTCTTCTTTTTTTTTTTGAAGCACACTGCAAATGACAAAGTCCCAGAACACAAAGCAGTCTTGCAAATAGGAAAGAGCTTGTTCTACAAAAAAAGAGGCGCACTACTTTGTCTCGTCTCAAACAAAGTATCAGAATTGGCTTTCAGTTCTGGACAAAACAAGTAAGAAAGAAAAGAGAAAAAGAAGACATGGTGGCACCAGGAAGAAGCCAAGTCACCCAAGCCCCGCCCCCTTCCAGTTCGCTGCCCAAAGGTTTCACAGTTCCACAGGAAGTGTCACACGTACGTACACACACAGACGCAACCTCCCCCGGAGAGGGTCACAAACACATTATTGCGAATTAAGTGTGCTTTCATTGTTTTTTTTTTCTCCCATTCGTAAAAGGTTTATTTTAAAACAATATTACAACATGCATCCAAAGTAATCATATAAAAAAGAAACAATCAAACATGAATGCCCTGTTTTTAAAACAAGGCCAAACATTAGTCATTAATATACACCCTGGCGAACACACCTGGACAGAGAGAGAATCTTATGTTGGCTTTTTAAGAAGGGGGCTAAGTTAGAATGTACAGTGGGAGGTTGGTAGAATTTTTTTTTTTTACCACCCAAGCGTTGAACGGCATGCACCTCAGACCTCCTCGAGTTTAAAGGGGATAGAAAGGGCTTATGATGCCAAGATTTCTGTTAAAGAGAAGTTAGAGCCTTACAAATGGACTCACAGTTCCTGGCAAAAATAACAAAACAAAACAATTCCATTCAACCCTTGATGGTCACTTATGCCTGCAGGTCTCGAATTCTGCTCTAAATAAAACACTCACAATTGAGGGTGATGTGTTAAACTCCACAGCACAATTGTACCTCAAAAAGGAGCTGAATTATAGATGGACTCATTTATCTCGTAGAGGTTTAATGAGCTCTCCTCTAATTATAGTCTGAATAAGACCAATTCTGGTGGCTAAATATGGTCACATTGCTTGCTGGTGTCTAGCTCCACACAATGAGCTACAGAGGGGTGGGTGGGTGGGTTGACAGCAAAAAAAAATGTCACCGTGGTGTTGGCGGTCGAAAGCCACTATGGTAACTGAGAGATCTTATGGTGTCTTCCTCATCAGCAGGCGATGTGTTTTCCAATGGGACACTCAGGGTCTCTTCCCATTCAAGTGCCCTCTCGAGTCAAACATTAACTGCCTCTTCAGTGGAAAGTCATATGCCTCAGCTTGGCTAAGCACCACTGAATTGACTCACGCATCAAATGAAGTTGCTTCCTAGTCCACAAGCAAGGGAGATCTCCAGAAACACTGGACACCGAGAAGGTGTGGAAAAGTCCATTCAGGGCCTGCAGACAGCCTGACCATGAGAGCGAAAGAGTTGGGCCAGTAGAGAGATGAGTCTACCATTCTTCAGAGTCAGCAGGATGAGGGGCAACGTGTCCTTACCTTCAATTGTTCAGTTGAGAGATGGAACAGTTTGTGTGTTGATGTCTGGATTGGGTTAGGGTAGGGAGGGGGATTTCTTTGGATCTGCCATGTTGGTGTTGGTGGGCTCATGGAGGCAGAGGCTGGGCGGGTATTACAGGGGGAGGGCATAGAGATTAGGTTAGCGTGATATAGGCAGATGCTTTCTCCTTCAGCTGCCGCAGACACAGGTGACAACTCCAGCTCCCTGCAAAAAAGAGTGCACCGTCATGGCTAAATAACAATAGCCAACACATGCAAAACAATTCACAACTGAATCTATTCAATCTCATCTGTTTATGTTTTGTAACAACCATGTACAGTGGTACCTTGAGATACGAGTTTAATTCGTTCTGTAACGGAGCTCGTAAGTCAGTCAACTTGTGTATCAAACAAATTTCTCCCATTTAAAATAACTGAAATAGATTTAATTAGTTCCAGCCCTGTGAAACATCACCAAACCATCCTAAATGATGGACAAAAAGACATGTTTAGAATTAAGAAACACACATATATACACTTTACAATGCATAAATAAAATATTTCAATTTCAGATAAAAAAAAAATATTAATGTAAAATAATTTTTGGGGAATTCTCGCTGTAGCATTTTAAATTCGCAGGGAATTCGATGCACGCGGTACTGTGTATTACAGATGTGTAGTGTTCGCTGTACAGTAAAATCTCTCTTCTCCCATTTCACTTTGGCATCCAACTGCCGCCAAGAAATTCAGCAACTGGCTGAAGAATGGTATGCCATGGGTCGTTCTTTGCAGTTCAGTACAAAACAGTTCAGGGCCAGCGCGCGCATACGTGAATCACGGTTCTGCACGAAATAAAATTAACGGTATTTAACATAATTACTGTATGTATGTCACTAAAATTAAATACGTTTAAGAGTTTAAAACGTTTTTACTATAAATTTTTTTTTTAAGTATGCAAGAAGGGGTACAGCGCACGAGATTGGACTTGATTCTGAGGGTAACACGTGAGAAAGAATGAGATGCAGGTGTTGTGCTGCCCATACTGGACCTTTGCGCCAATGCGCCAACTAGTAGCAACCACTCGTGACTTGGAATTTTGCTCGGATCTCAAACAAAAATACAGACCAAGTCGAAACTCGTATCTTAAAAAATGTGTAGTTGGTCTGCTCGTATCCCAAGGTACCACTGTACTCTACAGAGCCATAGGATTATTACCACAAAACATTAAAACCATCTGACTAGTGTACAGGTACGCAGCTCAGGGCATTAAGCACTACACATCCATTCTGTAATCAGCATTAAACATTTGAAAATGTGAAAGCATAAGAATCTGAGTCACTTTGTCAAAGGCAAACTGGTGATGGCTAGACAACTGGGTTAGAGTATGTCCTGAGGTGCTCCTGGTCATCAGTGATGAGAATCTATTGACAGTGGTGCAGAGAGGAATAAACCACCAATGAGCAACAAGGTGGGTGTGAGGGAAAGGCTATCCCATCTGGTCCAAGCTGACAAAAGGGCACAAGTGGCATAAAAATGTTTGCAGGAGGAATGTGTATAAACATGTAGTGCTTTGTGCTCTGAGAGTATGGAGTATGAGAGTTTTGTAGTATTAAATGTGTTGCAGGCTAAATAGTTTTTCTAAAATCAAATCTCATATAATTTCTCACTGGGACACAACAATGTGTTGATTGTATGCTGTTTGTTTATTGTTTGTAATTATATGTAGAGTGCTTGTACTTATTATACCTCTTATACAACACCAGAGAGACCAATTCCTTGTGTGTATTAACATAAGTGGCCAATAAACCTGATTCTGACTAAATTTCTTGAAAGCAGTAATTTCCGTTCATTGGAATGAATAGACATTCTTTAATTCCATCCCTTTTTGCTGTCCCTGATTTCTAGTGCATATATACATTTTAAAAAAAGGATACCTTCGGGTGGTTCTGCCATAGGAGGGCTTAGACAGTACATATGGTACCCTCGGTCGCAGTCATCACAGAATAAAAGTTGATCCTGTTGGAATTACACACAGAAGTTTATCTCTCAAACATGCGTAAGACACTAGCAAGTAAATAAAGAAAGTGGAGGCCAAAGGTCATCAATTCTGATCCGACATGGCCAAGTCCAACACAGTTTGATGATTCAATTTGTCAGTTAATTAATCAGTTTAATAGGTGTGCCAGAAATGATGACCAATTGTGTGGACTCTTAAAGTGTTGTGAACAGAACTGACGTCATTCTCAGAGGTGCCACAGAGACTGCAGGACTTGCACTCGATGCACTGCCAACGGTAGGTTCTCACAGCTGCTGTCATGTTGACTGTGAACTGCAGGCAGGACGGGTGGCCTAAAGAACCAATAAAATCATTTCACAGCCAGACAAACACACATAACATTTAAGTTAGTACATGTTGCTGTGGCTATACCTGATCGACCGCAGTCTGCACAGGAGATGAGGTCCTCTGGGCAGCCGGTTTTCTTGGAGCCTCCCAAACAGAAGTCACAGTAACCGTTGGGGATGACAGAGCCGTCTGCTGCTTTTTTGGCTACAATGAAACAGAGAAAGTGGGAAAGTGAATCCACAAGAATTCATCAGAATTAAAGATGAGATTTTATTATTCCGAATGGAACAGAAAAGGAATGGAAATGACAGGAAAAAGGAAAGGGAAAGGAAAATGGAAATAGGAGGGAAATGAAATTGAAAAAAAAAAGGAAATGAAAAGGGGGGGGAGGAAATGGTAATGGGAAAGGGAAATGAAAAGGAAATGACAAGAAAAAGGGAAATGGTAAGGAAATGGAAGAGGGGGAATGGAAAGGGAAGAGGAAAGGAAGTGAATTGGAAAGGGAAGGAAAGAGGAAATGGAAGGTAAAAGAAAGAAAATGAAATAGAAAGGGAATGAAAAGGAAATGGAAAGGGAAGAAAAAAATGGGAAGTAAAGGAAAGGAAATGGAAAGGAAAAAGGAAATAGGAGGGGAACCAGAAAGCAAAGGAAATGGAAAGAAAAGTAGAAAGCAAATGGAATGTAAAGGGAAGGGTAAAGAAACAAGGAAAGGATAGGAAAACAAGGCACAAAAGAAAGGAAATGGAAAGGAAAGAGGATAAACAAAAAGGAAACATGAAAAGGGAAAGAAAATGTGGAAAAGACAGGAAAAAAGAAATGCAATGGAAGAAAAAGTCATATAATAGCAAAAAAAGCAAAAACAGAGAGAAACAAAAAAAACAAACAAAGGAAATGGAAGGCACGGAAGACGTGCCAATCGTCCCAGTTGGACCAAGCGTTGGGTTTTCTCTCCATATGTTAGTTTTCATTTGGGCACACAGGCCCACTGAAGCTTGGGCCTTTCCAGCTCAGCCACTGTAACAGCGTGTGGGTGGGGGAGGGGGCGGAGAAGGGAGGGGCTCTTCTCCAGCGGGAGGCCCCAGGCTCTGTTAAATATTGTCACAGGAACAGAGGGAGGGCTGGCCACAGAGAGACAGGTACACTGCGGGAGGCCACTGGGTTATATCATTAACAAGGGAGACGAGCCAGTCTGCATGTTTCCACACCTTAGCCACTTGCACGGCGGGTTTCAGCAGACGCATGTTCACGGCTGAGTGCCTCTGTCTCTATGAGCGGGGAGTTAAATAGTGATGCAGGAGGGATGCTTAAGGAAGGTAAATATGAGTACAAAAACATATCAGATAATACGAGAATGGTGTCTGTGATCCTCTAGAGAACATGTTTCACACCAGCTCTTCAGTCCACATACATTCAGAGCAATCATGACCACTGTGTGCTGCACTGCTGGATGATTTGGAGAGAGCTCGGGTCCTCTCCAGTGAGGTCATTAATCCACTCCCCTCTCCAGAGATTCTATCAGTGGGGGGAAGGGTGTGTGTATGTGTTTGATGGGGGGGTGTTGTGGCTTTTCTCTTTTTTTTTTTTTTTTTTTTTTGATTCCATGGGGCTGTTCTGCTCTCTAATCCCCAGAGAGAGTGAGGGAGAGAGAAAGCCTCTGATCAGGATGAGAGGAAGAGAAGACTAGTCCGTGCAGTATTAAAAAGCTGTGATCCATAGAGGCTGCACTGAACACACAATGAAAACGCCACAGTTCAAAAAGCAATGGTGTGCATTCTCACAAAACTGACTAAAGCACAAAAGCATACAATGTGATGTTATCCACTGAGATGGCACAGAGATTTGACTATTTATTTTTAGCTTGTATGCAAAGATGTCAGTAAGCTGCCATTGCATTCTTCCATGAGCGCTGTTACATCTACCTACACTTTATAAACTTTTCGGTAAACACTTCTTTTGTACTACTATTCATATTATAATTCCACTACCTGGTGTCCTTTTAGTGTCTCTTCCTTAAGCTCTCGAGGAGTTTTTTCCTATCAATATCACTGGTTCTGGACCTGGATTTCTGTTTGCTAGGTGACCATGTTTGCTGCTAAAAGTGCAATACAAATACAGTGGAACTAAACTGAATAGCTAAAGACAATAGTTAGCACATAAAACATCATCAGTAGAGATCACGTGAGCTAGCCGTGACACTTTGAGGCCAAGCACATGAGGTAAATTGTGTTATCAATCTGTAGCAGTGGCTCAAATGGCCTACATTAGGAGCACAAGAAGGGCTTTTCCACTGCAGCTTTCAGCACTGTGCCGCTGTCCAGGGTCCTGAAAGAGCACAGTCTGCTTGACTATTCAACTACTCATCTATATGTGATGGAAGGTTTCTATTGCAATAAACATTTCAAAAAAGAAATGCACTACTACAATATGTTTGTCATATGTGCCAAACTGCAGGATGTTACTGTAAAATGTAAAATGTAGCCTTGAACAATTTCACTTGACATAACAATAATAAACTTTCCTTCTGGATGGATAACGCTGACATGCTTACAGATCACCAATGATTTATTGTCAAAGTAAACAAAATACTTTTTTAATTTTTTTTATCTAAATAATTAATAAATATGTTGCTTGTTTGTTTGGTTGGCAGCCTTTACCCACAATTGCGGTTTCTAAACCCTCAGTTAATCTCACCACTGAACTTGAGTTTGCAGCTGTTTTTCTTCTCAGGCACTGAAGCCACAGATGTCTTTTTGTTGCTTCATGTTTTTCATAGATAAACAGAAAAACAAACTGTTACCAGGTTTACATGTGGCATTACAGCCCCAGACTGAGCTGTTTCTGGACATTTTGTACAGTCATCACAGTTTCTAAGTGAATTCCAAGCACGTCGTCCTCCAAAGCATTCTTGTCTGTTAACAGTTATCCACCTTGAAGGGTCTTGAAAAACTCTGTTTACAAACATATAAATTTGACCTATATTTAGACTTTAATCCACTCATTATATATAGGATGGGGTAGGAGGTATAATGATAAATGGTAATTAAATGTGACCGTATTTTATATTGTGAAGCCCAAAAATGGTATATGGTATATAGTTGACTCCTGGCAACCCTTTCAAAAGTGTTTCTCCAATACATCCTGACTTCTGTTTGGGTCTTCAGGTTTCAGGTTTTATTAGATATTAATTTGCCTCAATCTAACTGAAAGCACTCAATCAATGAAAACACTATTTCCGTTTGATGTAATTGTGAAATAACACACTGCTCAAAACCATAAAGAGTACAGTAAGCGAAGGGAACACTCATCAAAGTACAACAGTATGTCAATCTATCCAGTTAGGAGGCATAAGCAATTGTGAATTAATTTCACTTGCTTTGATGCAAATGAAAGTGACAACAGGTGCTCTAAAAATCAACACTATGACTAACCCTAAAATGGGAATGATTTTGCAGGTAGTGAGCAAAGACAGTTACTCTCTTTATCCCTCCTGACTTCCTACATGCAGTGGCAGACAAACCAACATGCAAACCACGCAATTGCTTGGGGCCCCAGAGATCACGGGGCCCCCTTCTGGCCAAAAGAGGCTGGCAAAAAAAAATGTAAAAAACAACAAAACACATAATTGTTTTTGTTGTTCAACACTAAAGAGATACAATACACCACGGATGTAATGGGGGTGACAGGGGGAACACGTCCCCTGCACTTTTTCAAAAGGCAGTTTTGGTTCTGGTGGTTTTGGTGTTCGCAGATTTTTATGTCCAAATTCTATATTAAATGAAGACATGTCAAGCATTAGGACCCAGCGGAAATCTTGAAGCCGGTTTCCCTTTAGACCGCCCACAAGCTCATCGATTGGCTCTGCCATTTATTGCTAACGTGTGATTGGCCATCCCCTCTATCACTCCATCAACCTTCGTTTCACCACTCCATCGTTTTTTAAAAGTTGGCCCACAGGCACTGTAAGTTGTTAAGATACTAGATGTTTGTTCTGCCTGTGTCATGTCAGCTAGACGTATTTTATACCTCTATATCAGAGGTTTCATATTAAAACATTAACAGTGTGCATGCGTCTGTCAGTCTGTGATAAGCCATCCATTTACATGCCTCCAAGTGTAAATATTGTTAAAAATAATTCAGCAGAGTTTCTGCTTATTTTTACTCAAAAATGAGGTATAATTTTATGTAAATACAGTCCAAACATAAGTGTAAAATTGGTGGTAATGAATTGGAGTTGATTAACAAGGTGAAGGACTGAATTGGGTGATAATTTTATGATACAGGCTTTTGACAGTTTATTAATATTTAATACTTTATTAGGATTTTATTAATGATTAATATTAAATTGATTATTTTATTATTGATAATAATGATTAATAATAATAATAACTAGTAATAAAATATTATGAGTCGTCATAAAATATGAATAATAATGTTTATGTAAAGTATTAATATTTACTAATAATTAATAATAATAATTTATGTTCAAGCCCGCACCATAACCATAACTATAAAAAGGAATTTGTTTGATCAGGGCATAACATTGCTTGGGGCCCCAGAACTTCCAAATCCACCCCTGCCTACATGCAGCTCCTTCAGGTCACTCAGGTAGTCCAGGTCCTCTCCATACATGCCGTCACATGATTTTCTGTGTCTTTCAACACAGTCTCAAGAGCATGTAGGAGATACCCGGACATGGCCGTTACACAACTGGACAGGGCTATAGAAGAAGAACAGTATCTGTTCCTTTCTTCGAGAAGGAACAGGAGGAACATTGCTAGAGCTCTACAAAATGATCTCCAGTGGGCTACTGGTGTGCAAGTTTCTGACCAAACTGTCAGAAATAGTCTCCATGAGGGTAACATGAGGACTCACTATCCTCTAGTGAGAGCTGAGCTCACAACCCAGCACCATGCAGCTTGATTGGCATTCACCAGAGAACACCAGAATTGGCAGGTCCATAACTGATGCCCTGTCCTGAAAGATGAGAGCAGGTTCAGGTTCACATGTGACAGATATGAAAGAGTCTGGGGTGCTGTGGTGAGTGTTATGCTGCCTGCATGTGATAGCTAATGGCACCCTGACTGCTGATGGGTACCGGAATGAAATCCTTAGGGCCATTGTCAGACCTTACGCTTATGCAGTGGGCCCTGGGTTCCTCCTGGTGCAGGACAATGCCCGGCCTCATGTGGCCAGAGTGTGTTCCTGGATGATGAAGACTTCCACTGAGTGTCCCTCACATTCCCCAGAAATGAATCCAATTGAAAACCTCTGGGACATCCAATGATGTCATGAGACTGTCCAGGAGTTCATTGATGCCCTGATGCAGGACTGGTATGAGATCCCCCAGGACATCATCCACCATCTCATCAGGAGAATGCCCAGATGTGGTCAGGAGTACATACAGGCATGTGAGAGCCATACACACTACTGAGTCACCTCATGAATTGCCGTGATGAAATTAATGGAACTTGGATCACCCTTTGAGTTTGAATCCAGCCATCAGTTGGCTGACGATTTGCTTCCGATGACCATTGTTATGTCATTTGGTTCTCAAAAACGTACACAATGTATATAATTAAAGATGTTCAGCTTGAATCTTTCATTCCTCGATTATGATGTGTTCTCTTTAAAGCAGCGTAGCTGTAGTCAGATTAAATAATTGCAATTATCTCAATTAATTGTAGTCAGGCAATTATGTCATAATTGTGACAAGCCTGTCGATAATATTGGCTGATGTCAAACACTTAGCAGCATTAATGCACTGATCATTACCAACCTCTTATGGTCTCCAGGAGTCAAACTGGTGACTCAAGCTCAAAGCAAAGCCTTTAACGACCACTCGGCAAACTGATGTGAGTCACCTCCTGTTTAACTATATGACAGATTGAACTGAATTTTACAAAAGAAATATGGTGAGAATAACAAACCCTGTTATATGTGTCCAAAACGAAGCTTTATGAAGGAAATGGTATGTTCCAACACAAACCCTTTTAAATGACACTTTAATGAGAAATCTTTTCAATAAACAGAAAGATGAAAAACCAAAACAAAAATGTCAAAAAATTCGGTACAATGTAAAAGTGATAATATCACCTTAAAGTTGGTACTGCAAAACGTTACAGTGGTGGGACTGTAATTCATACAGCAGAAGGTGGTGTGAGGGATAAGGTGAGCGTGCAGGCAGAAATGAACAGTGCAGGGCTGCAGTGCACTGTAAATAAAGAAGTGAGCAACTCTCCATGGTATTCACACTGAGAGCACAGCTTCTAATCTATAATTAGTGCATGAGCGACAGAGGAGTGCTCGTATGTTCAGAGCCTGCTGAACTACTGTACTCCTATATGAAGTATTTGTTAATGTTAGTCTAAAAATGGCATCTTTCTCCTTCTCTCTCTCTCTCATCCAGTGGTGAATATTGAAATAATTGGAACATCTCCTGTACTGCATAGACTGTGATCCACATTAAAATACCATAGCAACAATGTTAAAAGAGACAAATTGGCACAATGGAAGTTAAACAAAGGAGCGTGAGCTACATGGAGTGACAAGAGTCTTGAGTAAACATTGTTGGAAGGTGAAGAAATGAGGGAATGCGATAAAGCACATGAGAGGAATTCTCTGGCTTATTGAGTGAATGTGCTCAGATGCTTCAAAGGCCACCGAAAAACATGCTTCTTTATGCCTAATCCTGACTGCCTTTTCATGGAGGAGAGAAAAAGGCATGCTAGTGGAAATCTGTTCTTTTGTCCTTCTGTCTTTCATTTCATTTCTCAACTGCAGACAGCGCTCAAGAATCCCTGCGGAGAAGCGGAGCACGTGCTAACACACACATGGGCACACTTGCACTTAAATTAACACACACTCACACATTTACTTGCTTAAACACAAAGAACTGCACACACACACACACACACACACACACACACATTCACACTCACAGATGAAACATACATATGAGAAAACATGCAGCCTCAGACAATGATTCAGCAGTTTGTGTTGTATAAAGCATGTTCTAAAACATGGCAGGGCTGCCCTCTGGCCTGCCTGACTGAAAAACAAAACAGACAAAAAGAGAAACAAGGAGAGAAAGAAGGAATAAAGAAAGAAAGAAAAAAGTGAGGGTGAAATAGAGGGACAAAGAATGGGGGAGAAAGTGATAGAGAGGGTGAGTGAAAGAGAGACAGATTGAGAAAGAGAGAAAGAGAGCATGAAGGTGAGAGTGAGAGAGAAAGAGTGATAGTCAGTGAGAGAGAGAGATTGAGAGAAAATGATAGATTACAGAAAGAAAGAGGGAGAGTGTGAATGTGAGAGCAAGAGAGAGAGTGATTGTCAGTGAGAAAGAGAGAGAAGAGGATGGATGAGAGAGAGATAGTGTGAATGAGATTGAGAAAGGGAGAGACAGATAGCATGATGGTGAGAGCGAGAGAGAGAGGGAGAGAGTAAGGTGTGTGTGTGTGTGTGAGAGAGAGAGAGAGAGAGAGAGAGAGAGAGCATAAGAGAGTTAGAGATTAAGAGAAAAGGATAGATGAGAGAAAGAGAGCAAGGGAGAGAGTGTGAATGTGAGAGCAAGAGAGAGAAAGAGCTACAGTCAGTGAGAAAGACGGCATGAGAGAGAGAGAGAGAGAGAGAGAGAGAGAGAGAGAGAGAAAGAGAATAATAGGCAGAATCTCTGTGTTTGGGTGGTGTATGATACACCTCTTTTCACTCCCTCCATTCTGCTCCCTTCCCCAGTGCTGCACTCGTCCAATTACGGAGAGAATACAGGCAGAACAGCACACTTCACAGCTTTCAAGTGTGTGTGCAAGCCCATGGGAATTAAAGATAGAGACAGGGAGAGGCATCCTCAAATACCCCTCCTCCTCTCTATTCTCTCTCCATCTGTCTGTCTGTCACTCTTGTCTCTCTCTCTCTCTGCGTGTCTCTTTTCAAAACATTCAGAGGAATATGATCTGATTCTGGTCAGATCAGGTCGTCCCTGGTTGGCACTACAGTAGCCACAGCCTTATTGAATTAGCACTTCCACAGGAATTACCCACAACCACCTGTTAGCAGACCCCCCCCCCCCCTCTCCATACACTCAATATAAACACACTCACAGTCTCACTGTGGCCATCAAACCCGCAAGCAAGACCAACAAAACAATTCACAAAATTGCACTATTCTCCATCTGAAGGGTGCCCTGAGACCCAGTCTCACACTGCAGCTCAGCCAACAATAAAACCACCTGAAGACTGTAAAACCAGGTAGGAGAAAATACATTACCACTCTGACATTCCTCTACATGTGCTGGATGTCAGGTTTTTAATAATCACCTTAATTCCTGAAGCACAAATGTGAATAATTCTGATTTAGGTTATATGATGCCTAGCTCACAGGTGTCAAGCAGAGGTGATTTTCTTTTGAATTTGTAATGAAAATGGACATTTCAGCACTAAGATCTGGTGATTTCCTGCTGACACTTGTTAACCAAATGCCTCCTTATTAGTGCTAATGGAGGCTGTGTTCAGAAATTGTAGACTAACAAGATAGTTTTCACTTTTTTCCCAGCATTGCTTTGACATTCCACTTGTTTTTTTTACATTCATTCATTCATCCATCCATTGAATGTCTTATATTTGTGATACTCTGTTTAATCATTTATTTACTTTCACATGTGTTTGATTATGTATTTATTTACAGTGCCACATTAAAAAAATTTGAATATCGTGAAAAAGATCACCGTTGTTCATAATTTAATTCAAAAAGGTAAACTGTCATATATTTTATAGTCATTACACATAAAGTTTCGAGCCTTGTTTTGTTTTATTGTTGATCACTATGGCTTTTAATAAAAATTTCAAGATTTTCACGTTTGAGTAAATTACTATTCAAACAGCATCAACATCAAAACAAAAAAGGCTTGAAATATGTCCATTTACTTGTTCACAATATTCTAATTTTTGAAGATGTACTAGTATTTACTATTTAATCTGGCTGTCTAGGTTACTGCATTAATGCTATTTGTTTTTGAAAGTATTTGTCCATTTGTGGCACCCAAAAATTCGCATAGGCTGCTTAAGTCAAATTATGTGTTAACTGCAACTTGCTGGAATTGAAAGCTGGAGAATTCTGCTCCTAGTCTTTTAAATGGCATGGTTCATTACAAATCACTTCCAGATGGCTCTTTTGATAAAACAACAAGTGGTGTACAGCTACTGTCAGAATGAGTTTGTAGTGGAGGAGTTGGTAGTATGAAGTGAAGGCTTCTCTCACTGGAAACTACTGGATGTGGGTGCCGCACATGGACAAATGCTGTAACGCATAAAAAATAACAGTGTGAACATGTTAACGTTGACAGCTCTAATTTACAGTAAGGGTGGATAAGATGGCAAATATAACATCTTCATATTTAAAGACTTCTTCAAAGATGCATTATCCTGAGGTTTGAAAAGTTGGAACAGATGCACAGCAGTGGCACATTTTAAAAATCAGTGCTGATAAAATGTCAAGTTGATTCACTGCTGAAGTGCTGCACTAAATCCAATTAAACAGCACTAATTTTATTGCGATGCCACAGCCATCCGTAACCGTAGTCCAAGAGAGATGAACTGGCATCTCCCTCTCTGGGTGTATAGGATGCCCCGCTTTCTCTTTCCACCATCACTCAGGGAAATGCTAGAGTTTTAGCTGATGTATCAGAATTGGCAGTTAGTGTTCTCCTCTAAGCGTGTTGAAGTGTCCAATGACATCCCGATGGTTGGTTTTACCTGCGTCAGAGGAAACACGTGTTAGCCTTCACTTTCGCAGCCTGAAGACATGGGGTGTGACACATAGTACAAAATATATTCCTATAAATTTGGACACCCCCCCACCAATAAAAATGGCGTAATTATGTTATCTTTTCAATGAAACTCGGTTTGTTGCAATTATGTAAGTGACAATTAATTGCCATATACAGGTAGTCCTCGGGTTACGTCAGTCCCGAGTTATGATGTTTCGTGGTTACGACACATCTCCCATTTACTGTATAAAGCCTTGTTTTGACTTGTTTAACATATTTTATATGTGTCTTTTGATAATTACTGTGTTAGGATAGATGTTAGGATAGAATAAGTGCTTACAGTATGTTATTTATGTACAGTATTTACGTACAGTACATAAATGTACGTATGTTCCAACTTACACCGAAATTAGGTTTACAACGCGACATAGGAACGGATCAAGGTCGTAAGTCGAGGACTACCTGTAAATAATTGATTGTGTAATTGTCTTTTGTCTAGTTTGGTGAACTACAAGCCTTAAGTGGCCAAATTAACTGACCAGCTATCCTGCATCCTGTCTATCAATACTTAGAAGGTCCAAACTGATCACAAACACAGCTCAAGCTCAAATAAACAAACACTCCTTACTGTAAAACTTTGGACACGCCAAAAATCGGAATGTTTGCTGTTTCCATCACATTCAATTAATTCTGTTTTTATTTACATTTACCTAATAATAAACTATAAATGATGAAAAATGATTTTCTGTTTGTTGAAAAGTAACTGTGGTCAGCATAATTGCAATCATGTGTAATGACCACAGCCCTAAATGAAACATGCAGCTGATCTGACGTTATCCACAGCATGCACAGAAAAGTGCACTGTGACTATAATGGTTAAAGAGATAGATTATAACAGGTGTTCTCAGACTTTTGACTGGTAGTGCAAAAGTAAGGAACAGTGAGTCAGAAGATGAGGAAAAGCTGCAGGTCTGTCAGGAGCTCATCTGGTAAAGCTCACATAGAGCCACTCTCAAATGCAGCCCAGTATTCACATGAAGCTCTGCTGCAGTCTAAAGAAAACCTCCCACAGAAATGTGTATGGAGCATATTGGCATTGAAACAGGGCACACACTGCAACACATTAGCAGATGCAGCCGTGCAGATTAACGTGAATATAAATGCATACAGATATATACACACAAACACACACACACACACATCCTCATCACCCTGAGCACAGATTTATTGCCAGTGCGTTTTTGCATAATAACTTTTTCTGGCTTGCTGCATCCCCTGGTTTTTAACGAGACAAATGAGAGAGAGACTGTCCTGATTTCTAATATTCTGCATGCCTGCATACTCGCATCAACACACCAACACAAACTCATACAGAAGAGCTTGTATCTCTGAAACCAACTTTATGGGAGAAGCAACCTGAAAGAATTCTAATATAATATTAATAAATATGAATATATTTTTACTGATCTATTCATCTTGAAATGTTCACACTACAGACACCACATTTTCTTTTCTGGTACAATACAATACTGAGATACCAATTTCAATATTTTTTCCTTTAAAAATGACTCCATATTTTCTTTCACTCCTGATTTTCATGGGAGTTTCCCTATTTTTGACCTTTTCTCTTACTGTGTTCCCAATTTCTGCCATTAATCTCCTAATTTCATACTGATAAAAAATCTAATGGGTGTTTCCCAGTTTCTGTGAGGGATATATGGACCTGGCAACCCAAAACAGAGAAAGGCACACATGCCCACATAACCCTGCATCACTCATAACTCTTCACCCTCCACTCAGAGTTGCCAGGTTCATGGTTTTGAACTATTCTGAAAATGCATTCATGAGGTTGCGGGGTGCATGTTTTTAGGCTTTCAGAACTTACCACAGCTGACAAAATCAGAATCAGGATAAAAATGCAGATAGTAACACATTAGAAAATAATTAGAAAAAACTTTGAATGTATAATTGAGCACAAAGCAGGCAGCAAACATCTGAAGAAGATGGGAAAAAAAGTGGGCGGATGTGAATTGGTTCAAAATATACAAATTAGAAAAGAAAATGAATAGCAAAGTAATTAACAGATTCTTTAGATGTTTGTGATTGGACATTTTAGATTTTGGTCTAGTTTCAGATTAAGGGCCAGGTTTTAACCACACATTGAGCTGGAGAATTTCTATGCACCTGGCAACTCTGCCTTTCTGTTTGATGCTGAAAATGAACAGATGTTGGAACATTTTATTGTACATTTGTATGTTTTATGTATTAACTATATTAATTTAAGACTAATTAAAGTCATTTCACTTTAATATTCTATATTTATTCTATTAATCTGTTGTGAAGGGCTATACGGAAGAGAAGGCATATATACATCACCCACTTTTTCACAGAGGTATGTTGGCAGGTAAGCTACTATATAATCAAATGTCCTATTTTAACTGAACCATTTATTATGTTAATAGAAGAACATCTACAAGTAATCCATTAAACTCAAACTACTCAAACACTCCACAGGAAGAAACACACAACAGTGCACATTTTGAGGGTTTGCTATTTCAAGCTACATTTGTTACATGACTGGATGAGATTTATTATTTTTCCCAACCAATATCCGATCTGCTGATATTTTCTGCTGATATTGACCCAATAGCAAGACTCAATGATACCATCTCTAGTTCACAGTGTAAAAGACAGCTGGTCAAGGCATACTACCAAATGTTATTTGTGACTTGTTGACAGAACAAAGATACACTGTGACTGATTACGGTATGTAGGACAAATATCATTGTTTTGCACAATAATTGCACTATAATGATGTTTATAATTTTTAACAAAGACATTCAAATTCTGCTTTGACTATTCAGCTGCTGTGGAGAAACTAGGCACATTAATTTATACCATTTTTGTTTGAAAGCTAGACACCAGATATGAAGGCCAGACATCCAGCTTAAGAAAACAGCCAGTGAAACCTAAAGCCACAGCCACAGCCTGAAATATATTGTTTTTATATGGTGGTGGGCATGGTTGGTGAAGATGAGGACAGAAACTTTAGCAACTTCTAACATTTTAACATATAACTCTGAATACTAGGAGATGATTGATTGTCAGTCCTGTCCAAGCAAATATATAGCATTTTTCTGATTATCCAAATCACAGATTCAAGTCTAATTCCATGCTGATAAAAGCATTTTTGTGATGCAAGAACAGTAAAATACACTTCTTTAGTTTGGATTTGTAGAAATGTGGAACACATGTTGAGTAAATCCAATCAAATGTGCTTTTCTGTGTTTTTGCAGCTATCTAAAGATCAAATTATTTTTATATCATTTTAATATTAAATACAGTACCAGTCAAAATGTGGACACACCTTCTGGACATTCAGTGGTTTTTCATTATTTAAAAATGGTCTGTTTTGTAGATTAATACTAAAGTCATCCAAACTATAAAGAAATACATTTGGAATTATTTAGTAAACAAAACAGGGTTAAACAAACCAGAATATATTTTATATTTTACATTCTTCAAAGTAGGCACCTCTTGCTTAGATGACAGCTTTCTTAGTCAGCTTTATGAGGTAGAATGGCTTTCAGTTAACAGCTGTGCCTTGTCAAGAGTTCATGACTTGCATTTCTTGCCTCTTAATGTGTTTGAGACCATCAGTTGTGTGTCTACTTTAAAAAATGTAAAATTTAAAACATATTTGATTTGCTTACACTTTTAAGTTTACTACATGATTCCTTATGTGTTCCATCATAGTCTGGATGACTTCGGTATTCATTTATAATGCAGGAAAAAAAGGAAAAAAAAGAACTTGGCCAAGGACATCACAGATGCCAAACTACAGGGTTTGCTGTAAATATAAATAAGCGAGCACACCAGTTGGTTCTAGCAAAACACAACACATGATCATCATCAATGGCATCATCAAAGGCAAAGTTTGACTGATGTGCAAAAGGACTAATAATAATAGGTAATAGGTTACTGGACGAAGGCTGGTAGCATCTTGGAAATCATTTTGTGGGATGTTCTAGCCGCCATAGAGAAGCTGTACCAAGAATGAACTTTGGATACCTTCTGTCACCTAATACAGTCAATACCACGACATCTTGGTTGCGTCATCATAAGTCAAGGGTGGTTATACCTGTTTGGTAGGTATTCATATTATTCTGATATGACTGTAAGATATCACCTTCTGCTAATTTCTAGCATCCACCCAAAATGCATGAGAAGATTGTATGCACAGACTTTACTTATTGCATGCAGAGATTTTAAATATGTATCCATATTTCTTCAGCCCTGTCTGAAATGAAACATTGGCAGCTGTTGTTTTAATAAAAATAAAATCTGCAAACAGCAGAGGTTTTCATGTGCTTCTGTATTGCAACTGCATTGCAAATGCGTGCACACACACACACACACACACACACACACACACACACACACACACACACACACACACACACACACACACACACACACACACACACACAGACACACAGTTAAAATGAGATTTCGGCCTGGCTCTTCTCTTAGCATATCTATCTCTTTTGCCCTCCATAAGAAAACACACACGCATGCACAAGATGCACTGCAACAATACATTCCGTCTCCCCTTGTCCAGTCAGCAGGTCGGGTTGCATATCACACAGGGCCTTAAGCACAATGACATTGCACAGGGAGAGAATGGAGAGCTTTTGGTGCATAATAAAACCTGATCTATGGTGCAATCAGTCTAGCCCCCACACACACACAAAGCTAGGCCCGACAGAGTACACACACACACACACACACACACACACTGCATCTCACATTCAGACATGTATACTGATATAGGCAACAGAATTTGGGCTGCATGATACAAATGTCAAATAGTGATTACAATGTTGCAATACTGCTGACAAAATGATTTAAATATAAATACTTAATCTTCACACATTAGAGACTCCTCGGAGTGAAATAGTTAAATATGTGACAGCACTGAATTGCATCAGGAATGTCCAAATTTATCCAGTTGCAAAGGGCTGATGTGGATGCAGGAAAGCAGAAGCATACCTGGGGCACATTCAATCTCAAAACATTGTGCAATATTTTGCTGTGTCTTTTGGCCTGAATGAGACGTTTCATCAAAATGACTGCAATGCACTTAGAGATACAGTTTGATGGGTGTGTCAGAGGTGTTACCCAATCCTCAGTAACGTGAATATAAACCCAGATGTATTAAAATGGCAGTGCACACAATGAAAAAAGCCCACCACAAATACAGATCTGCTAAGGCAGCGACTGCAACCTTGAGGGTATTTTTAAGTATTAAATATGAATTTAAGTCCGTTTTATTTGGCCCAGAAAATTCTTTAAAAGGAAAAATGAAACTGGCCTTCTCAGCTACTATAGCTGCAACACTTGTGTAACACAACTGTTCAATGCACCACCGTTTTTCATTTAAATAAACATTTTGCTACATTTTTTCAGGGCCACGAGTCTCAGCCTCAGTCTTCACTTGATCATATGTGCATCTAATTTGTTGAAACTAAATCCTGTAGTTGTACCTCTCTTTTTGGATAAGATTACTGATTTAGAGATTTAGTTCAGCACTTTAGAATAGACCAATGTCGTAATATTAATGGACAAACAATAATAGCATCACTATCTCTGAGCATAAATGATCCTCCCACTTTTAAATAAAAAAGTGGCATTTACTGATTCAATAAGAGCAAGCCAATTTTAAATTTAGATTTTATAATGTTGTGATTTAATGTCAACATATGTACTCAAAGGGCTACATAACATACATACAGTGGTTTGTGAACCTTATAAAATGTTTTAATTTTCATATTTCTGCATGAATTTGAGCTAAAACTTCATCAGATTGTCACAGAAGTTCTAAAAGCAGGATAATATACAGTGGGGAAAATAAGTATTTGATACACTGATGAAGTTTTCCCACCTACAAAGAATGGAGAGATCTGTAATTTTTATCATAGGTACACTTCAACTGCGAGAGACCAGAACTGTGAGAAAATTTTGAAAATCACGCTGTATGATTTTTAAATAATGAATTAGCATTTTAGGAAATAAGTGTTTAATCACCTACTGACCAGCAAGAATTCTGGCTCTCACAGACCTGCTAGTTTTTCTTTAAGAAGAAGAAGAAGGATGAGTACAACCCCAAAAACATCATCTCAACCATGAAGCATGGGGGGTGGACACATCATAATTTGGAGGTGCTGTTCTGCAAAGGGGATGGTACGTCTGCACCGTATTGAAGGGAGGATAGATGGGGTCTTGTATCTCAAGATTTTGACCAACAACCTCCTTCCCTCAGTAAGAGCACTGAAGATGGATCGTGGCTGTGTCAGGTGTCTTTAATACAGGTAATGAGTTCAAACATGTGCAGTTAATACAGGTAATGAGTGCAGAATAGGAGGCTTCTAAAAAAAAAAGTAACAGGTCTGTGACAGCCAGAATTCTTGCTGGCTGGTAGGTGATCAAATACTTATTTCTTGCAATAAAATGCTAATTAATTATTTAAAAATCATGTGATTTTCTAGATTTTTTTTAGATTCTGTCTAATAGATTTTTTAAAATTCTGTCTAATAGATTTTTTTAGATTCTGTCTAATAGATTTTTTTTAGATTCTGTCTAATAGATTTTTTAAAATTCTGTCTAATAGATTTTTTTTAGATTCTGTCTAATAGATTTTTTTTAGATTCTGTCTCATAGATTTTTTTTTTTAGATTCTGTCTCTCACAGCTGAAGTGTACTTACGATACAAATTACAGACCTCTCCATTCTTTGTAGATGGGAAAATTTGCTTTGTATCAAATACTTATTTTCCCCACTTTATGTTTATCTCATATGTTTGAGGATGTGTATGAAAATCTGATGAAGTTTTAGGTCAAATTTATGCAGAAACATAAAATTCTAAAGGTTTCGCAAACTTTCAAGCACCACTATATTCCTTTCAAAGTTACTGCTGTAGAATTTGTAGCAGTCACAGCAAACACAACTTACTGCAAAAACATTCAAGGGGTTCAAAAAGGTTAATTATGCAAAGACGTGTAAGAAGAAGAAAACCAGACTCCCACTGATATTCTCACATACCAATTTCAGGTAAAAAGGCAGAAAGCGAGTTCTATTGACCTTTTTAAGGTGGAACAGGAGAGATATGGAACCCACAGCTAGCTTGTCCGATAACATAATCCTGTTTATGATGTCTCTAAGGCTACGTTGGAGTTTTTCTTCAAAGACTTGAATCGCTTGAACGGACTAAGAAGGAACATAACTCCATTTACTTTAGATGTGGATGATAACTCAGACTGTGCTGTGTATAAACTGTGGAGAAGACCCCTTTCCTGTATGACTAGCCATACAAATCTATCCATTTATATTTTTGTGGTATAGATTATATGGCTGCACATTATCATATGTTAATCATAATAATGCAATAAAGGTAAATCATGTATGTAAACACAATACAGGCTAAACTTTAACCACAACAAATACTCATGAATGTATTTTAAAGCATTGTACAATCACAATATGATCATGTGTCTACTGCTTTGGTATACACTGTTATGCTTAATGCAATGTAAATAACTTTCCGAGTAAGTAGACAATGTTAATGTAACAGAAGTCATTTACTAAATTGATGATTTTTGACTGACAATAATGATGAATTAATAACATCATGGCTTCATTTATTAATCCTTAATTTCATATTGCAGTTACTTCACACCAAAACGTGTCCAGAACAGCACTTTTCAAAAATTCAATTTGCTTTCCGAACAATAGGTGGTTCTTTGGAATGCCCCGTTTTTCTCACTGTCACTGCACTGTGTGTGTGTGTGTGTGTGTGTGTGTGTGTGTGTGTATGTGTGTTTGTGTATATGTGGAGAAAGAGAGACAAAGACAGAGGGGAAAGAGTGTATGCAGGGTGGGGGTGGCGAGGTTATCCCGATATAGCTCAAATTACTTTCAGAATCCAATCCCAGTCCTGCAACCCCCAGCCCTCAGTCTTGCTCTTAATACGGAATAGCAAATGAGCCAGACTGCAATATCATTCAGCTCAGCCCCCTCCCTGTCTGGGCTCATATATATGGTAAATCATAAAGAGAATTCACCAACTCTCTCTCTATCTCTCTCTCTCTCTCTCTCTCTCTCTGTCTGCCTTTCATGCCTCTGCCACACACACACACGCAGACTCCTCAAAGCTTAGGCAACTCTAAACTCCACGGCCTCCCCTCCCTCCGCCGATCCCGATGTACATATAACAGCATATTCTTTATAGAGGGAGCCTAGCTGGCTGGCCGGTCGCCATAGCAACACCATCGCTAGGCAACGGCCGCGGCTCTTCCTGCTTTGTTGCATACGGGAGTGCGAACTGGTAGCAGGTAGCAGCTGAGGCCTAGCAACTTACACTGGAAAGCAGGTGGAGTGTGATCAGGCCTGACTCTATAATGTGATCATTGTGGCAAGTCAGCCACTTAAAGCCGTAGCTCAACCAAAAATCAGATTTACACACTTTAAACACACAGAGCTGATCAGTCAAGATACGTTTAGGCCATGTTTACACTCGGCAGTAACATCCAATCAACGTGATCGGATCATCACCCAATCAGGACAACACTTGGCCTGTTCAAATGTAGCTTCTGTATCCAGATATTAACTGGCCATCTCTTCCTCATGAAATATCTACATGTTTTTAATCCGGTGTGGAGCCTGTCCTGTGGTTAATGCTTTATAAAAAAACATTTTTCAAACACAAATTAAAATGCACAAGTAATTCAACTTTTGGGGAAAGTAAGTTATTAACACTTCTTAGCCACAACTGAAGCATAACTGAAAAAAATAAATCCATTCAAAGGATCAGTGAGAGAATGGTGTATTGTCTTCCACAGGCAGCAAATGACTTAACGTCTTAAAACTCCAATGTATTTTTAAGCATTTTCTGTCTGGATTTGCATGCCCAAATCTTAGTGATTTTATACAGCAACTCCATGACACTTCAACTTAGAATACAATGTGCTTCATGATTTGTAATATTACAGCACATACTGCTGAACACCAAAAAAAGTAGGTGATTTTGGTATTTCTTGATCCAGAAATCAATTTTACGGCTGCACAGCACTGAAGGGACATTATGTAGGGTCATCTCACAACTCAGATATGTGTCACCAGTAGGCAGAATGGCAGTTCTTTGTCTGGGACTTATTCTACCCTCAGTAAAGAACTGCTACCAAAAATTAATGCATCAGTGTTTTTTACATTTTATCAACAGCTTATTTTTGATGATATGGCAGTTATGATATATCAAACAGATATGAAACAGTTCAAAATTGGCAGAAATGAACAACTTGAGTACAGTGGTAACCCTACTTACGAGTTTAATCCGTACAGGAGCCGAGCTCGTTAGCTGGTTTGCTCGTTAGCTGGATGCATTTTCCCCATAAGAATACATGTAAAACTGATTAATCCGTGTCAGCCGGCCAATATACAGTATACTTTAATATGCTAAATATGTGTTTATATGGGTTTTTTAAAAAATAAACAAGACGACAATGACGCTCGTGTAGGCTGGCGGCTAAGGAGGAGAGGAGGACGGGCTTACGTGTATGGCATGGTTACACTTATCATATGAAAAGCAAAAGAAAAAATGTATGTAACTTTCTTGTTCACTACCTTTTGCTGTCTTTGCGTCGCTTTCACTAGCACTGTCACTTTCACTGGACAGCGGTCAAAGGTAATGATTGACCTCTTCTTCTACGCTAGCATCTAGGGGATGCTACGACCGCAGCGCCCCTAGCGGTTGGCATACATGAACTAATTTACGCTACTCGTTACTTGGAATTTTATTCGTTACCTGGAACAAAAATATTCCGAGATCTCAACTCGTTACCTGGAATACTCGTTAGTAGGGATGCGTGTAAGTAGGGTTACCACTGTATATAAGTTGACACTTAAAAAATGTAATAAGAAAGGGATAAGAACTAATTAATGTGTGAGTTGCATGCAATGTTGAAACATGCTCTGTAGTCACACTGGCCTTACACACATACACAGATCTTTAAAATGTGTAAAAGGACAAAAGCCAGTGACATGAACAGACTGAACTATGTCATGAACTTATGAACAGAAAAGAAGACAAAATTCAAGCTCGAAGCTGGCTGTTATTGCTATTTTTAGCTATTCTTCTGCTCAAGTATTAATAGTATGTCAAATATTGTCAGACACCAATCAACTTATTGCTTATCAACTCATTTATGTTTGGGGCAGGTGTGATGCTAATTGATGGATATAAGCTGCCAAAGTTTCACATCTTCAGCACAAAACTAAAGAAGCAAACTTTAAACAAAAAAGGTCTGGATGAATCTACTTTTTTGCATAAACTATTGCTCTAAATGGCAGACTTGTTATTCAGTTATTAATCTTAAGGCTTATTATTTAGTGAGTACTATTAATAATGCAATGAGTGTGAAACTGAAGTGTGGATCCATGCACAGACAGACTAATGAGTTTTAAACTTCATTTCTTAAATAGTCTGAACCAGACAGCCGGTGCAGCATCTATTCTTTATATTCAGATTTACTTTCTTGTACATACATACAAAACCATGGTGTGATTTGAAAGCCGAAAACCACAAAAATTCTTTTGAGCTTCCAATGAAAGATTCTGTTTCAAATAAACTATTTTCCATATTTTTTTTGAATAAGCATTAAAAACATTGGGAAAAAATTAAAAGCAACTTGAACCATTAAAAACATTACTGATGTTTGAATAAATCCTGAACAAACAGTAGTAGAACTGTTTAGTTTTATTCATAAACCTACATAATGTCCCTTTAGTGCTGTGCAGACTGAGAATTTGACTTCTGGGACATAAAAAATCAAAAATAGCCTATATTTTTATGTTTAGCATTAAATTTTAAATATGAGTTTACAATGTTTTACATGTTTATATTATCTGTAAATGTTATTTCATGTGTTTATTTTAAAATGTTGACATTTTCTTTCATTGGAAAGCTCTTTAACAAATCCAACAACATTTGCATTTATGTCATGTATAAAAACCTTAAGCATTGGAAATTCAGCCAAACAATAGGCTGGAACCTAAAGACAGTGAAGGGACTTATCCTGCTCATTTTGATGTTAAAAGTGCAGGTAGATAGCAGCTCAATCAGTGCTGAGATCACATATGGCCAAACTCTCAAAAGATCACGTCCAAAAAAACTGGCACAACACTCTCTGTTGGCAGCACAAACATATCACACTTCATTTACATTAAAAACATGCCGCCAGTTGGAGTGTGATGTTACAGCAGGTCGCAGACTGACTCTCAAACGTCTTTTATTGATCACACAGTCTTTGTGCTTTATATATTTCTGATCATTTTCAACTGTGCTACATTACTCCAGCCTCGTGCATGATCCTCTCGATATAGATCCAGTCAGGTGTGCTGCTATGTCATTATCATCCAAGCTACAAATCAGACCTGCAATCACGCTACTGTGTTTTTTCCCTCCTTTTCCATTCTGTACTTAACATGAGGGAGTTTTTCTGAGGAGGGGAGCTGTTCGGAGCTTTCGTTTTGTTTACCAGCGGGTTTAATCACTGCAATCACAGAAAAAAACAGAGAGTGTGGTGTTCAGTTAGGGTGTGTTCTGCAGAGAGAGAATGATAGAGAGAGTGAACGAGAGTGGATGGAGGAGAGAGAGAGAGAGAGAGAGTGAGAGAGACTGAGAGAGAGAGAGAGAGAGAGAGTGAGAGAGAGAGAGAGAGAGAGAGAGAGAGAATGAACGAGAGCGGATGGAGGAGAGAGAGAGAGAGAGAGAGAGAGTGAGAGAGAGAGAGAGAGAGAGAGAGAGAGAGAGAGACCTGTCTGAACAGTAATGACATGACAGGAATAAACAAAGAATGGAACCTAAGAAATGTGACCTTGGCCACAGCAGTCATCACTCCCCACCCGCAGCCTCTCTCTGAATATCTCTTTCTCTGAATCACTCTCTTCTTTCTTTCGCTGAATCTCTTCACCTCTTTCTCTCAGAAACACTCGTTCTCTGAATCTCTCTGAATATCTCACTCTTACCAATTCGGCTCAAACAAAGCACATCAATGTTACATTCTGACCTTGTTACACTGTTGGCAGCACATTTAAATGTGTTTATCATCAGTCTAATGGCAATACACAAGCACAGGTAGCAATAACTATCAAATGGATCAAATGGAACAAATCATGTGATGGATGTACCTGAAAAATGCTTCTTTGGCTGTATTAAGACTATACAAATCACTGCAAATGAGTAATATTCTCTGGTTCTGCTATTGGTAAGTCTGTATTTGAGTAAAATGAACATTTATGTTTTATTCACCAAACTGCTGATAACATTTCTGCCAACTCCAACTACGAATATTGTCATTTAGACCATTTATTTGCAGAAACTGGTCAAAATAACAAAAAAGATAATGTCTGCTGACCTTAAATGATGAATAGAAACATGTTCATATTCATTTTTAAACAAAACAAATGTTTAAGAGCTCACAAATTCAGTATATGGTGGAATAAACCAGATTTGAGTTCTGAGGTCTGAGACTTGCTCTCCATTAGGTTTTCATGTTGCCGTTGGGTGACTTTATGACACTCCTGGCACAAAATCTCAAGCAGCTCAGCTTTGTTTGATGGTTTGTGACCATCCGTCTTCCTCCTGATCACATTCAAGAGGGTTTCAATGAGTTTCAGGTCTGGAGATTGGACTGGACGTTTGGAGTGCTGTTTTCATTTTCTTCAGAGCTGTAACTACATGTATATTTCAATGGAACGCAGACAGAAACCTTGCTTTTCTCTCCCTCTCTGTTCCCCCTGCTGCCTGACTGTCTCCATAACCCACAACCTAAGTCTCAATCTACACCTCTAACTCTTTGTGTGTGTGTGTGTGTGTGTGTGTGTGTGTGTGTGTGCATGCCACGGTGCATTGGGGGAGGGGTTGGGCTTCTTAACTCAAACTACCGGAGTCACAAAATCCAATTTTCAGGTGCATATCTAGAGGGGGCGACCTCCAAAAGCAAACACCAATACACCTCACCCCCCCCCCCACCTTCACTCCTACTCCCCCACCCCCATCCTATGTTT
>BRDA01012491.1:24493-48764 GCA_036984385.1 Crenuchus spilurus | reverse complement strand
AGCAACCCCCCCAATCCACCTCACCCCACCCCAAAGCCTCCATGCCTCATATGAAAAAGAATATGAGCAGACATGAATTTTAATGCAGCTTCTCATCTCAGCTCAAACCAGTTTCGCTGCAGCTATGGAAATAAATAAAAAGTAGAGGAAGGAAGGAAGGAAAAAAAAAATACAGATAACCGATAGATGAATCTTAAATCAAAAGCAAAGCGAGATGAGGGAGCGGGCGAGCGATGGAGAAGAGAGAAATAGCATGCGAGAGGGGGGCCAAAGGCATAGGAAAGAGAGACGAAGAGAAATGGAGAGAGATATTTAAGAGGAGTGGCAGGAAAGACAAAGGGATGAGACTGAACAAGAGTGAAAAGACTGAGGGAGAAAAAGGAGGCAGGGAGAAAGAGACAGAAAGAGAGAGAGAGAGAGAGGAGGGCAGCGAGAAAATGGAAAAACCAGAATCTCATCTCTTGGCAGAATAATCTGTCATTTATCAAACTGATTGAAAAAGGAGAGAAGTCGAGAGGGAGGGGCAGGGCACCAGTGAAAAGGAAATAAAGAAAAAGAGCGAGAGAGAAAGAGAGATAGAAAGAGAATGCGATTCTGGATTTTGGTCCGGCTCCAATACTTCATCGTACAGCTCCAGTCTGGCAGTCGTGCGCCTGCGTCTAGACGTTTCTTTTTTTGGGGGGGCTTGGAATATTGCATGAATAATGTATGGCTGAGGTTTCATTAAAAAGCCCCTCTTATTAATAATATTGCTCGTGGTGTACTAAGCAAGAGGAGTGTGTGCATAACCTGACAGATTGGGAGGGCAATAGAATAAGTATTCTCAAACACATACGCACAGGTGCATGATTACACACACACGCACACAACCACACACTTACGAACACTGCGAGATAACAAACAAAACAAGATTGTGGTCTTATTTTCAGACCTTGCGGGCACTGTGAAGACATGAGCTGGTTACTGTACGAGGTTGGAAAGCAGACAGGCCCCTTCACCCTGGTCGCTGTCCAATTAACTCTAGGAGGTAAATGGGCAGGCTTTCGCAAGGACACATACAACGAGGTCAAATACGCTGTCGCTTCATCACACAAAAGGAAACGCTGCTCGTTTGAGTAGGCTGGGGTAGTGTCAGTCAAAATAATAACAATTGCTGCACATGAGGAGTAAGCAGTGGCATGTTAAAGCAATAGTTTACAAAACGTTACCAATACTCCACATGCAGTCTATCAATCAACACATGTTTGGTATCTTTGGTCAAGTTTTGCACTGGAGCTGATTCTCAATACGCATATACAGTGGTACCCCTACTTACAAGCATCCCTACTAACGAGTATTCCAGGTAATGAGTCGAAATCTCTGAATATTTTTGTTCCAGGTAACGAATGAAATTCCAAGTAACAAGTAGCGTAAATTAGTTAAAGTATGCCAACCGCTAGGGGCGCGCCAGTCGTAGCATCCCCTAGATGCTAGCGTAGAAGAAGAGGTCAGTCATTACCTTTGACCGCTGTCCAGTGAAAGTGAAAGTGCTAGCTGCCAGCCTACACGAGCACCGTCGGTCTCCCTCACCTTAGCCACCAGCCTACACAAGCGCCATCGTCGTCTCGTTTATTTTAAAAAAAACCATATAAACCCATTATTTAGCATATTAAAGTATACTGTATATTGGCCGGCTGACACAGATTAATCAGTTTTACATGTATTCTTATGCGGAAAATGTATCCAGCTAACGAGCAAACCAGCTAACGAGCTCGGCTCCTGCACGGATTAAACTCTTAAATAGGGTTACCACTGTACTCTACTGCTCAAAAGTTTGGGCTCACTTGGAATTTTCCATGACAACAGAATTTTTCATGTCAAATCTATGAAAAAAATCCATAAATGATGCTGCTTCAAATACTCTATGGTAGATTCGGTGTCTCTTACAAGTTGTTGACAGTGAGCTTATAGGCTTTAGTACAGCTGTTTACTCTCCACCAGAGGTTTAGCACATACACTATGGAGGGAATCTTATATCATATGAGAATATCATAAATACACTAGGAAATATTAGTCCATAAACAACATAAGTAAGCACTATTAATCAGTAGAATGGGAGATATTAGCCGATAAACAATTTCAGTAAACACTATTAAACACTATAATAGGAGATATTAGTCCATAAACATCCTCAATAAACCCTGTTAAATACTAGAACGGGAGATATTAATCCATAAACAGGCTCAATAAACACTCTGTACACTAAAAGATATGTGCACATATTTTTTAATGATGGTGTGTATTTGAAAAAGAAAAAAAAGGTCCCTTGTTCAACATTAGTGAAAATCCTAGATGGAGTGATAACCCCAAGTACATAGCCTACCCCTGTTTCCTACATAGTATGAGGTCTTGAGCAAAATATGTGCTAAACTTTCAGTGGAGAATAAACAGCTACACACAGTAAATCTGCCAGTGATAAATCAGCATTATTAAAGTTAAATTAACACTGGGAGTGTTACATTTTGACACCCTCAGTGTTAATTTAACTCTAATAGTGTTGATTTAACACTGACATATTTACTGTGCACTAAAGCCCATAAGGTCACTGTTAATAACTTGTAGGAGACACCACAACTAAACTAAAACATCACACTTTCCTACGTCACCAGAAAAGAATGAGCATCTGGAGCAGCAACAACTTGTTGCATGTATGTAAAACAAGGGTGAGGAGATGTTGATAAACAGTTTGAATTATGCTAATTTGGGCAAACCCATTCCATTTCAAATCAAATCAAATGAACACAGTCATACACAGTACAACTTGTAGCTGAAATGCTACATTTTATGCTACATAAAAACAAGCTACAGATACTGCAAAAAAATATGGAATATGTTTTAAATAATGTTTCATTACAAAACACTTCCACATGGTTTTCTTGATAAAATAAATGTTTTTTTACAGCTGTTATCAGGCTGAATTCATAGGAGTTGGCGTTGACAGAGTTTCTTTCACTGGAGGCTATTAGACCCTACAGGTGCACATGCACATACTTTTAAGTATAAAAGCAATGTTGATGTGTAAACTTTGACGACCATGTTAAAATGTTTATAAGATCAAAAAATATAAAAGTTACAAATGAATAAATGTGAATTAGTAATATGAAGAAATATAGAACATATAAAAGACAGGTTTAGAAAGACAGAAGTGGCAGTTAAATGTAGTGAAGGTACAGAAATGAGATATGATATGAATATAAAAAGTATAAAGTGTCCACATATAAACACATTAGGTTTTAGCTCCAGTGCAGACATAGAAAAGCCAGTTTCAGATGACAATCATGTCTGTGCTGATTGCTACTGAAAATTATGCTAATTAGATTTTTTAGCCAAAATACTCCTTTAAGACAGTGACATAAAAGTGCTGGACTTACGCTTGTGGTTGTTCTTGCGCTGGAATGGAAGGGTGTGGCGTTCGGAATCTTCTTCTCCCTCTTCGTCCGCCAGGTGTGTGTGGGTGTAGTGGTAACTCAGACCCGGACGGTTCTTGTAACGCTTGCCGCAGACTAAAAACAAAACACAATAACATGAACAAAGTGTAGAACAACGGGTGGAGTTACTGTTATTATCTATATTATTTGATAGTGACTAATGGCTTTTGATAAATATATTTATTTGTATAAATATGGTAGTTAATTATATTATAAATATATAATACTATTTGGCATATTTCTGCATATTAGAGTGATAGTTCAATGCAGAATCAAATTAGCAATTTTCTCCTTTTCCTGTAGTGAATTAATCATGTTTTACACTAGAACTACAAAAACCTAATGTTCTCACATTTGTTTTGCTGATGTATTGCATTAATAAAGTGTAGAACTATGAGATAACTCATTTCTAAAGTTGTGTACTGGCAAGAACCTGGCAATACAATACATATCATGATGTAGGGGTTACGATTCGATGTACAACAATACTATAAAACAGTTTTTTTAATATGCACTTTTTTAAATGTAATTTTAGGAAAACTGTCAGCAGTGCTACTCGTTTATGTTGGAGTGGAAGAGTCAATGGCTGAAGGCTAAGTGGCCAAGTGTTTAAACTCAACACAAAATGAACTACTGTTGACAAAACATATTATTGCAATACTCAAGTGAATCAATATTTGCTTTACCTACTAATGCACAGTTTACTAACTGTCAATGTAGTGATTGTGATTGTACTGCATTTGAAACAGCTATCGCACAGTGAATTTCAACCAAACACGAAGATAACGATCATTAAACAGTTGTTAACTACAGTGCTGGATAATATGAGAGTTAGCATCTGGAGGAGAAATGATACTCACTGTCACATACGTATGGCTTGTCTCTGTCCTCTAAGGAGGCCGGCTCTTGTCTCTTTCTCATGCCACCAACACCACAGGCCTGAGCAGAGTACCACGTTCATTATCACACACACAACAATACAGAACTGCTACTCAGCACATCTTCTCTCTGCATTTCTCACACTCTCATAGACACACACAGGATTTACACACTTGCGTTTCATATTGCAGCAGTTGTAGAGTGCTGTATCTACACCTGAACATTAATCTAAGAAACAAATGCATATATACAGTGGTACCCCTACTTACGAGCATCCCTACTAACGAGTATTCCAGGTAACGAGTCGAGATCTGGGAATATTTTTGTTCCAGGTTACGAGTAAAATTCCAAGTAACGAGTAGCCTAAATTAGTTAAAGTATGCCAACCGCTAGGGGCGCTGCGGTCGTAGCATCCCCTAGATGCTAGCGTAGAAGAAGAGGTCAGTCATTATCTTTGACCGCTGTCCAGTGAAAGTGAAAGGGCTAGTGAAAGTGACACAAAGACAGCAAAAGGTAGTGAACAAGAAAGTTACATAAATTTTACTTTTCATATGATAAGTGTAACCATGCCATACCTGTATGCCCGTCCTCCTGTCCTCCTTAGTGGCCAGCCTACACAAGCGCCGTCGTCGTCTCGTTAATTTTTTTAAAAACCCATATAAACACATTATTTAGCATATTAAAGTATACTGTATGTTGGCCGGCTGACACGGATTAATCAGTTTTACATGTATTCTTATGGGGAAAATGCATCCAGCTAACAAGCAAACCAGCTAACGAGCTCGGCTCCTGCATGGATTAAACTCGTAAGTAGGGTTACCACTGTAATAGGTTTTTCAAATAGAAATAGAACAGCGTGTGGTTGTATTACTGTGTATAGTCTGACCACAGAAATCACCATTGACATGATTCAATTTGATTGAATTATTTATAAAATTATACAAATAAAGACATTAAAAGTATTTTTTTCCTGTTTGGAAATATCCTAAAATGATTTTGGCCAATCAGCAAAACATTAATTAGAGGTGTAACGATGCACTGTGACATGATAGAGATGTGAATTTGCATCATGAAGGACGTGCATAATATTACTTATGCCATCTAATGCAAATACAATGATAGAACACTAAAGTACACAATCACAAAACCAGCACTAATCAACCATCCATGTGCCTCATATCAACATCATAACTCTAGTGTAGTTTTGACCATTTTCAATTTCAAACTGAATCATGAGCTGAGAGTATTCTTACACCCCTAATATGAATATAATAAATCTGAATAAATTATACACTTCCAATATCAATACAAAAGTATCGTCTACGTACACATTTCCTGTCATAGTGAAAATGTATCACCATGGTTGAATATTAGACAGTGAAACAGAGCAGCATAAACTAAGCTACACATTTATGACAGCATCTCTGTCTTCACCCCTCCACACAATTACACAGTAACACCTGACAGCTCAAGTTAACAGCACCACAGGTCTGAGATTCTCACAGTGCTGATATGAAAAGTTATGTTTTTGAAGTTGTTTCAGGCCCAGTTACACAATCCACTTTGTTCTCCTGGTGTGCCTATCTGGCTCACTGAGAGCATTTCCTGAACTACAGCATGAACTTTACACAAGTGTGTGCATAAGTACCCAACTCCAGATAAACACAACCATGCTGCTGTCTCTGCATTATTGAGTGTTGAGATTCAAGTGGAGTGAAATCAACAAAAAAAGAATCCCTCTCAAGTGCCAGGACTTGAGCAGTACTGGATAACAAGAAAGCAGAAGCAGAAACTGAAGCAAAATGCTTCCTTTCTCCTCTAAGCATGAAAATCTGGAAGTGAACAGGTTAAGAGAATAACACTGATGGATCAATGGCCATCAAGCGGAGCGTGTATCATTCAGGTTCCACTCTTAAAAATAAATGTGTCAAAAATTCCTTGGACAGAGGAGCCATTTTTTCTTCCCTGAAGAACTGTTTAATTCAGTGGTTTTAAAGAATCACCCACTGAGAAGTCTGGTAGGGAAGCTAAAGTAGTTCTTCTTTGGCATTCCTCCAAAGACTCCTTTTTTGGCACCTTCATTTTAAAGAGTGTGGAAGGATGGAGTCCAGCACAGTCTAACTTAGGGCTGCAACAAGTAGTCGGCACAGCCGATCTGTCATCAGTGACAGTGCTAATGGAAAAAATCAATGCATCAATGCATGTTGTTCGCTTAAAAACAAAAGTGCTCAAACTATCATGGGCCGAGAGAATGCTCTATAATATTTACACTACTGCTTAAAAGTTTGTGGTCAAATATTAAATGTAACATTTTCTACAACACGTACATTTTCTTCAGAAGAAAATATTTTATTTTCTAGAGATGATAAACAAAAACCACAAATGTTGCTGCTCCAGATACTCAGTCATCTATGGCAGAAGGGTGGGGTAGGACAGCGATGCTGCTTTTTAGCTTAGCATTTTGGTTTTACAGCTGTTTACTCAGCAGGTTACTCTCCACCACTTATTTAGCATGGACTTCTCACAAGGCATCATGGGACATAGTAATATGAATGAATTTATGAGCGTTACACTTATATGGTGCCTTTCTCTCACTCAGGGATGCTTTACAATTAACACAATCTATTTACACACCAAATGTGTGCACAGCATACTCTCAACCAGAAGTGACCGTCCACCTGGAGAACTGCATCGAGCACTAGGGGGATCACCCTGGACAGAGTGCCAACCATATCTGAGCATACATACATACATTCACACACACCAGTATAACTTTAGAGTAGCCAATTCACCTGATCTCCATGTTTGTTTGTTTTTTTTGACTGTGAGAGGATCCCAGAGTTCCTGGAGGAAGCCCAAGCAGACACAGGGAGAACATGGAAACTCCACCCAGAAGGAGACTTGAACCCATGACCTCAGAGCTGAAAGGCGAACATTCTAACAACCATGCCCGAGTAACACCCGAGTAATACGTGGGACATAACACTTTTACTTTTTCTGAACAAGATAACATTTTTCTTCATTTCTACTAGAGATTAATAGTACTGATGAAAGCTGTTGAGTAATGATGCCTTGCGCAAAGTTCACTGTAAACAACTTGTGGGAAATTTAAAAAGAGGTGGCACGATTCGTAAATAAAAATATGTGTCGTCATGTCAACTGTGTGACCTCAAACTTTTGAACAGTAGTGTACATACAGCAGTGTTTCCCAACCCTACTCCTGGGGAAGAACAGCACTGTATATTTTAGATGTCTTCCTTACCTAACAAACCTGGTTGGACTCACCATACTTGATTACCTGAACTGGGTGTGTAAGACACTTAAAATATGCAGGGCTGGGTATCCCCAGGAGCAGGATTAGGAAACTCTGATACAGGGCATTCAGACAGACTGCAATACACTACAAGAAGCATCGGCGAAATGGCTTCTATTGTTCCGCTGCACCATGAAACAAGAAAGTGCTTATCACAAAGACATACCTTTGAATGATGCTCTTACTGCAATGAGGGCAGTGCGACAGGAAACGGCAGAAGACAATTCAATTAGTCCAATAATCAAATCAGTTGATACACCAATGGATTATAGAAGTCATTGGTAGTTGCAGCCATAGTTTGCCCATTTCCATGCTCTAACACATCTATTAAAGCTGGTATCAAACTGCTGATTGAATTAGGTGTGTTTGAGAAGGGAATTGATCAAACTGTGCTGGACTATGGCCCTCCAGGACCGAAACTGGACACCCCTTGTCCAAACCTTTCTATGGACCCATGGATCCACCTCATGTCTTGAGGGTACACCACAAATTGCTCTTTTGTCAACCTTTAAGAATGCCATACATAATTAACACATGGATAAATAAATACAATTGATGTATAGCACTCTGCAGATTACAGACCACAGTATGTATTTGTAACTTGGACAGGAAGAGTCTGACCCTGAAGGTTTTTATTCCCATGTTTTGTATCATACCCGTCCTTTGGTGCGGTTCTTGCGCTTGGGAACGTCCTCCTCCATCTCCTCCACATCCAGCTCATGGGGGAAGTCTCCCACCAGCAGCTTCTGCAGACACAAACACAGAGCAATACACATTAATGAGCCATGCATAGAAATGAATACCACCACATTTGGATAGCTTCCTCTAGATCAGGGGTGCCCAAACCCAATCCTGGAGGACCAGATTCCTGCACAGTTTGATGATCTTCCTGATCAAACACACCTGATTCAGCTCAGCAGGTAATGGCCAGGTTTAATTGTAGTGTCAGAGCAGTAAAGTCACCAAACTGTGAAGGAATCCAGACCTCTAAAACTGGAGTTGGACATGTCTGCTCTAGATACTCATATTAAGTAAAATCTGGAAATGTAGTCATACATCCAAGAATTTTCATATCATGTCATTGTTCATATCTGAATTCAAAAAGGTAAACTGTCATATTGTATATTCTTTACACATACTGACATATTTCAAGCCTTTTTTGTTTTAATGTTGATCAGTATGGCTTATAGCTAATGAGTTGGCTGGTCAATCAAGCACAGTAATATCAAAATCAGCTAAGTAGTAGTTTTGAAATATTCTTCTTTTATTCTATTCTAATTATTCTAAATTAAATATTCTAATAAATTGAGGTACTGGATCTCTGTGAGCCATACAGATCAATCAAACAAAAAAGGCTTGAAATGTCTCACGTTATGTGTAATGATTATAAAATATTAATACACAATAGTTTATTTTTTTTATATATAATTATTGACTTTTTCATAATATTCTATTTTTAATTATGATTGTACAAACAACTAGCACACAGTACTAGAGTAATATTTACATCTCCTATGCTATATTTAACTACATACTTTAGAAAATATTTTTAACCACCATTATAAATACACACCTGCTGCTTTTCCTTAAAAGCAAAACTACCAATTCAGGTTTCACCAATGAGATATACTGTATATAATAAAGAAGCTTGCAGCAAAGATGACCAAAGAAGCTTACAGCATATCACCACTGTGCGAGGGAGCAGCTGACACCAGCACATAAAAGACACCAGTTTGTCACCATAAAGGAGTAAATTGCAACGTTGTGTCCATTAGCGGAGCCATTGTCATCAGACACTGACACAGCGAAGGGTCACTATGGCTGGGATATCATCATCAATCACTCAAAATATGTCAGGTTAGTATATAGAAAGTTCCATCGCATTACATTATCTACTTAGAAGTACATCCTGGAAAACCTATTGTTGTGATTATTTAAGATTTAAGACAGATAGTCAATCCATCACATTTTCAATAATTAGATTTCTAAACATAGCAATATTTACCAAAGCAATGGGAAGATAAAATGAGCTACACAATATGGATAACATATCATATTATTATATCATATTACATCTGGATGAGCTGTGATTGGTCAACACATTGTAAAACATTACTGATAGCTCTGGTGGTGCCATCTGTGATATAATTACTGCAAAGTATTACACAATTAACAATGTATTATCAGGTTGGTCTAGTATGTAAATTTTTGTCACAAATACTGATTTCAGTTTATTAGAGCTTAAAATTCAAATAACTGATAATATCAGCTGATGTTACTATATAATTTATATATCAAACATTAGGTTAACAGGGCTTTACTGACTGATGTGATCATTGGTTATCAACTGTGAATGATAAAATATGATTGTAATGTGATGTTTTTAATTGTCACAGATTTTAAACACAAATAAACAACACAAATTAAAAATAAACTAAACGTTACAAGACCTTCTTCAATATTTTTATTACTTTATATTGCCATTTTTGTTTTATCCCTTTAAAATCGGGGTGTATTTTTATTTGTATTTGATCTAGAACAGGGGTGCACAATACGTCGATCGCGATCTACCGTTCGATCGCAAAGGTAGTGTGGGTAGATCGCATGGCATTAAAAAATAGACGTCAGCCTATCATAACTCCTCGCTATAAAATTTGTCACTTGATAGACATACAGGGAGACAAGTCGAGCACTCGGCCCAAGCAGCACAATCTGTATCATATTTCCCCGCTATTACTCCATCACACAGCGTCTGTCTGAACAGTACGTGTTCACCCGTCCCTGTAAGTTATCATGTTGAGCGTTTGTTGTGTCTGTGTCAAGTTAGCTAGACATATTTTAATATCAGAGGTTTTATATTAAAACATTAACATTTGAGTCTGTGTGCGTGCGGCTACCAGTCTGTGATAAGCCACCATTTACATGCCTCTAAGTTTATTGTCAAAATAATTCAGAATTTCTGCTTAAGTGCTGCAAAACGATAGCTAGCTCCACTTATGTGAGTCAGCCTTTTCACACATGAAGATCATTAAGTCCAAGTATCGTTCCACTATGACTGATGATCATTTAGAGGTTTGCTTGAGGCTGGCTATCAGCAACTACTGTCCAGACTATGCATCCCTGACTGATTCCATTCAGTGCAAGTCATCAGTACACAGTTGTATTGTGCAATATGGATTCATGTAGTTATTCAAGGTACACCAGCATACATTGTACACATAAATTGTCAACATATTTATAATTAAATATATGTCTTGCATTTTTATATTAGGTAGATCATTTTGACTTAGTCATTATATAAGTAGCTTGCATGCTGAAAACGTGTGTGCACCCCTGATCTAGAGCAAGAAGAAAATGATGCATAGTTACATTTTAGTCCTAGTTATCTTAGTGTTCACACTGATATATTCACTGTTGAACCAAAATACGTACCAGAAAGAACAAATGAAGTAGGACAGACATTGTGGTTGTGTATACATGATGGTATATATCCTAGCTGGAATCACAGCAAGAGCTGATAAAATGGACAACAAACACAAAACAGTGCTAGAAATTCCTCCACTGCATTTACCAAAGGAGGTACACTGCAAAGAGAATGTGATGTTTTTGTGTCTCCTATAATGACAAGAATGAGGTATGTGTGTGTTCTCTTTTACAATCATATAAGGCTGCAAGCATGTCTATACTATGACCGGTAGCCCTTATAGATCCTGTGTTTAATCCATTTTGATGCCTTTGGTTTGCACTGTGTTCATACTTCAAACAAACTGCAGCAGAGTTTGTTTAGAAACGGAGCAAGATCGACCTGCTCAGCGGGTCTCAGGCCTGCTATTTGGTGAGCACCAGGGTTCTAAAGGCAGCGTTCTCACTTCCTCTAACGAACCACAATGCCAGGGAAATCGCACTAGGGTTCATTTTAATCAAAGCACACGTCTGAACACACCCTTAGACAGGCTGTTCTTTTGACTATGCCTTTAAGACTGATATATAATGGCCTTTTTCCTGATTGGCTGCTCTGTATTGTGCCTCAATCAAAAAGCAGTTCTGGCCAAAATACTGAGCTAAAGGCTGAATAGGCAAATATAAGTAAATGTGTTGGTGCTTGTGACATCACAAAAACAATGAATTCAAAGCAGGTCTTATTTGCAGCTTTGTTTTCAAATATGTACTGATTATATACTAGATCAAATTCTATTATTTCAAAAAAAGTGAGCAAAATTCAGTTATTCATCTTATATATACACTATATAGTTTTCATAAATATGACATATTTTATTTACAAAATTTTACCAACCATGCAATGCTATCAATATTGTCCTAATATATTCCCCAGTCCTATATTAAAGAAGCAGTACCCAAGCATTTACATACAATAAAATAGTCAGAATGTTAACTAAAGTATGGAGGGCACACGGTCCTGTGAGGAAAGCAAAGGCCTAAAGGGAAAGCGGAGCTCCACAGAGTCCCTTTCCTGCAGGGCCCTACAGAGATACAAGCAGCAGATCACAGGTCTTCTCCCAGATCAGCTCTGAGGTCTGCAGAGTGCCTCTTAATTGAGGTGCAAATTGGTTAATTGTCGACCCCTGGGATAGATGTCATGTCTGGTGTGTGTGTGCATGTGTGTGTGAAAGGAAGAAGGCAAGGCTGCGCTGAGAGTGATGACAGCTCATCCAGGGATGGTTCACAGGGACACACACACATACACACACACACAGAGGTCCACTTCCACACATAAATTCTTCCGTGTCAAATGGGCACACACTCGTAGTCTCTCCACACTGTCAATACAATGGCCGTGTCTCACTTTGTCAAACTCGCTCACGCAAAACAGCAAAACACTTGCACACTCTCACACGCATACACACACGCTTTGTAGTTAACGAGGAACTCTGCCAGTGGGGGCGTGTCATTGCTGCAGGGAATTGTGTCAGTGCCAAACAGAGACACAGACACTAAAGAGAGATTGGAGGGGAGGAGAGAGAGAGAGAGTATGAGAGAGAGACATAAGAAAAGAGTTGTGGAATAGAAAATATGGGAATTCTAGTATATATACAGCACTTGAGGGCTCAGTTTCATAGAACTTAAACACCCACTTGAGTATGTGTTTAACTTGAGGAAGATGACTTGGCAGGTAAAAGTCAGCAGAGCAAAGGTCTCAAAAACTCCAGTCCTGGAGAGCCGGTATCCAGCAAAGTGTGGTGATGTCCCTGTTCATGCACCGCCTCCTGAATGCTGAGTTAAATCAAGTGTGTCACTGCCGGAGCCCTGCCTTCAGGAACGGAGTTTGAGACCCCAGCAGCAGAGAGTTAGTACCTGACACTCGCTCATGGCCTCCTCCTCCTTGGTCTCCACCTTCTTATCTAATGGCTCTCCACTGAGCAGTGACTCCAACACAGGACCCTCAGGAATACCCCCTTCCTTCTTCAAGGCTGCTTCATAGTCTGAAACACAAACACACACAGACACCCTTTCAGGGATCTTTCATAAGCTACACTGTTTATTAGCAGAAATGTTCCAGTTTCCAGACATATTTAAATTGGTGGCATAAATGAACATTATCCAAAACATAAGACTTAAGAATTCTAAAGCAGAAAATGAAAAAGGCTACATGTAATATCTGCAATGCTAATCTTTCAACTGCATCAAAACACAGCTTGCCTAGCCAAGACTAACGTGTGTTCAAAGTTACTCACTTGTCCTGTGCAGCTACATTGTCTACAAAAACTGACTGATGTTTAATACTAAATGACTCTGATTGGAAGTCAAATCAACTTGATCCTTAATGTAATGTAATGTAAAATACACTTTTTATAAGACATCTATTAAAATCACTATCCAGGAAGTATTCTTTACATACAGCCAGTGAATCAGTAAGTCATGTTCATGATCCTCCTATTCCAGTATTAAAAGCCTCTCTTACCTATTTTGAACTCAATGGGACCCAGACGTGGATCATCCAGAATATTTAACCGCTTTTTCTTACGCCAGCAGCGAGCCGGGTAGGTATACAGCTGACCTGGAGCCACACCTGCTTCCATAATCAAACACAAAACCACAGATTTTTATGAATAACACAACAAGCAGAATTTAAAAAACTGCTAAATGTCTGCAACAATAGCATACAATTAACTGGTCCAAGTAATTATACTGCAGATTAATTATTTCTGCAACTCTATTCTTATGCACATTCACATATACAGTACATATAATTCCTACATTCGGATGCTGCTGATTAGTTAAAGAGGACACATTTTTCAGTGTTTTTACACCTACAATTGAGTAGCTGGAGTTTTACCAACCCACAAACTGTGAAATAAGGCAACCTAGTTAGTTTCTTGTGGACAGTTCCCCATCAGAGTAGCTACAGTTTTGAGAAATCAGCTATTGCATTTTGTGTTTTGAAGCTAAGAGAGACCAGAGCCACTCTTTTTTAAAATCACTTTGAGTTTCATGGTTTATCAAACTGGGTCTGCACAACTGATGACTTTAAAAACAAAACTCTTACTGAAACACTGATTATCTACCAACTGTCAGTGACAATGTGTGCAAGGAAAATGTAAGTATTTCTGCTTATTTCTGCTGTTTCTGCATGAAGCTGATGTTATTAAAATTTCAAATGACTGAAAATTCACATTTTTGGCAGTTATCTATATTCATTCTCCTAAGAATTTCTTATTCCTCTTTTACTGACAGTTAGGTATCTGGTAGGAAATTAAAATAAGAAACTTCAAACTAACTTTCAGCACAACTGATTGTGGTTGTGCGGCACTGTTTTGCTCTTATGGGTGAAGGGATATAGTGGTGTCAAGTTGATTGCCTGCCAAAGAATCAATTCTTTAACTCTAAGTTAGCTAGGAGCTGATGTGAACTATCATGGAGGGACTGTTTGTGATGACGGTGATGATTAATCAGGGGGTGTGTGAGCAGGAACTGACACTCAAAGCCACTATTCTGATCAGTTAAGTTTGGGAAAGCTAAAAAAGGGTGCTTAAAGGTGCTTAAACTTTTAGTTTTTTTAAACAAAGCATGTCACAGACAATTTATTAAAATTCCCAGTGAGCTCTATTAACTTACAGAAAAGGTATTGTTACCCTGCTGTGTCCCTGGCCACGCCTTCTGCCTCATCTATGTCTTAGTCAGTGTTCTTTGTTTAGGTCTGCCATGTGTGTGCCATGTGCTTGTGTTTACATTTGTCCACGTGCCTGTCACCATGTGCTTGTATTTACCTCATCCACGTGTCTGTGTCCACGTCATGTTCCCACCCACAACCACATCACGTCATGTCTCAGTGCTTACTCCTGTCTCGTCTCTGATCACAGCCCTGCTTGTCTATCATAATGTCTAATTACGTTGCTATGTAGCTTCCTTGTGTTTCTGAGTCATTTGTCTGTCATTATACATTGTTCAGTGTTATATACATTGCTCACAGAGTTATGTATTGTCTCCATGTATGCCATTCTTGCTAAACATAACTTCACGTTTTGTTTCATGTACACAGCCAGTGTTTGAATCTGGTTTATTAAAGTCTTATTTCTGTATCCCACAGCCTTACATCTCCTCCTCAGCCACAGCCACACTGACAGGCATAATTAAAATGCTGGAAAATTCTGGAAAGACCTTGACTTTCATCCATGTCAATAAACTGTGCTGTGCTGATTGATAATGCAAAAATATTTTTGAAACTTAAAAAAGTCAATGCTTACTTCCATATTAACTTCCATCCAAACCGTAGAAAAATACAATATGCAAAAACACAATCCCTACTGGAAAACCTTAACTTTCAAGCTGGTTAACTGAGAAACCACATTTCATGAAACACTTCCAAGGCCTTTGAAGCTTCTATACTCAATCAGTATGCAAAGAAACCCATCTCCTCTCCTCCTGCCTGTTTCACATGCATCAACATACATACAGTGGGGTTCCTACCTGGGCCTCGGTGGGTCTTCTCCATCCATATGTAGCAGTTACTCTGTGCCACGCCTGTCTGTGAGTCCAGAAAAGGTAGGCGCATGGAGCGCTCGGCACACAGACGGGCATTATAGCTCCGGCAGTGTTCAATAGCCTCACGATAAAACTCCTCACCCAGACTGGAAAAAGACACACAGGGGTTTTGCATCAGATTTGGAGATGTTCTACATTTCATATTAGTATTTAAAAAATCATTTTAATTTAAAACCCACAGTCGGAGAACAAGAACAAAAGAATATTATTTTAAATTTTTGTACATCATTTGAACACAGTAGCTGCCCTTTAGGTGGTGTGAATATTTCATTATGAATTTCATGATTAATTAACCAACAGCAATGCTCCAAAACTACTTTATCGTATATATTAAAATACCTTTTTAAATACTTTTTTGGACAACAACAAAATGGAGTATAAGTATTACTTAGAGCATCTTAAAAATCTTAAAAAATGTATAATCAAATTCACACACTTAAAAGTTGTGTGGAGGAGTGGTGTTCAAAATCTGTTTCTTTATTGTTGGACTGAAGCTTTGAGGTTGCAAGTAATGAAAGCATGAATGAGAATGACTTGTAAAGGAATCTCCAATAGAAATGCATATGTGGTTTTTAATATATTGTGACCTTGTTATCCATGGGCATAGGTATCATGTGTATTTAATTTGTTTACATAAATACATATTGAACACACTGTGTATCCAGTTTTAACATCAAAACTGGATGTGTTGTAACAAAAATTGTGTTGTAACAGAAACCATGATGGGGAACAAGATGAAAATGACTAAGACCATCCCTGAATGGAAATTGCCACCTTGGACCAAACCACATCTCTGGCAAAATGAATACATAGATTGTTCAAAACTCACTTACCTAAACTAGGTCATTACACTACAGATAACATTGTGGATCAGACCTAAGGATTCTGAAATAACAGGTATAGCAACTGACATCTATCCTCTTCTCCCTGAAGAAAAATAAATTCCTTCCTGCTGTTTATTTCTGTTCATAGAATCTTTAGGCTCTCCTATATTTGCTTAATCCCTCCTACATCCTTCCTATTATCGGTAACACTTTAAGGATACCTAAATGAGGACTGCACAAACATTGAATAACATACTTATAAAGCAATAGTTAAGTATTAATGTATTATAGCTTATGCAATGAATTACAAGATGACATAAAATTTTCATGAAGTTCAACAGATAACATTGTATTGACAATAAGGGCCATTCAACTGACAGACATGTGTTCCATTTATGCTATGAAAAATTACTAGATTAGATTGGATTCAACTTTATTGTCATTACACATGTAGAAGTAAAGGCAATGAAATGTAGTTTAGCATCTAACCAGAAAGGCAAATAAGCAGTAAGTGCAGGATGTACAGTATATATAAAATACAAAATATAGGCAGCAGTATGAACAAATATAGATGTGAATGTTCCCAAGTAATTGAACTTTTGAGGAAGATAGTAATTGCAATATTTGCACATTGCATGTTGTACTATAAAACTGCTGCTCTAAACTCTGTAATTTGCTGCTAAATATCACTCAGTTACCACATGCAGATCTACATCACATTTTTCCTTTGTCCTGTAATGTGTCTTAGTCTAGTTAGACAAGCAGCACTTTGTATTTTTTGTTTTGTTTTTATTAGAGCTTATAGTTATTGTATGTTTATTGTTTGTTTTTCATTGCACTTGTGTTCTGTGTTGCATCTGGTCCTGGAGGAATATTGCTTTGTTTCAATATGTACTGCACTGTATATAGCTGAAATGACAATAACAACCTCCTGAACTTGAACTTGAAGATGTCTATTTAAGAATGTCATATGTTGGTACCATATATTTTTTTAATTGTAGAGGCCTGAACGACTACAGACATTAACAGCTGTTAAGAGTTGCACCAACAATCAAAATATTTCAATACTCAAATTTTGCGAACAATTCTATACTCCAACTTTCCATACTTTCTAATACAAATAAGCTGAACCCATTTAACACTGTATTTTGCTTACAACTGAAGAGTTCTGTGTGGATTCCAAAGATTACATTTTACATTGGTTAAAGTATAAAATTGTTTGCCATTAAAGACAATGCCAAATGTTTAAGTTATACTAAAACTACACTTGGTATTGGTATCAAAATCAAAATTCTGATAATGTGACAACCCTAATCTCTACAGCCACACAAAAGTTAATAAATAGAATTGTTTAAGCAAAATAACGTAATATTACTATATATAATATAACGTAATATAACTGCTTGGCAATGGTGCTTCCTAACAGTAATTTCATAAGAAAAAAATTATCTAATGCCCTTAATGTCAATTTTATAAAATTTATTTTATAATCAACCTTTTATGTCGACTTGTGATGCTGGCATAAACTGTTCATAAGTACTCGACTACTGTTTTATAAAACATTTCCTGTTAGCTATATCAACTTTACTGCTCCATTGCAAAACTAAAAAAAAATCAAATTCAAATATCCACATATCTTGGCTGATTAGCTGCATCAGGGGATTTGATTTTTCCAAAAATGACTACCACTTTAAATAAACATGTTTTTAAGACCAGAACATAATTTAATCTGGCCACTACACAAGTGGAACTGTTTTTTTACATAGTGAATCTTAAGATTTAGGCAAGTTGACTTGTCAGTGGGCTGCATATAAGTATCCCACAGTTATTTGGTACAAGTTCCTTGTTCAGTCATGTGCAAACAGACATAATTTCAAGCTGAAATACTCTGGCTTTTCAAATTTCAAAGCCTCCTCTACACTTTCTTTTTCATCCCTTGCCTTTTTTCACCCCACAGACCTCCATCCATATTTTAACTCCCTCTTGCTCATACAGTTTTCAAGCTAGAACCAGTAAGTTTTTTGGAGTAGTGAGACTTCATGTTCATGTCCTTCCTTATTTCACACCATCCATGGACATGTAAATATTCTGTCCAGAAAAGAGGTTACAATTAACAAAACAGTATTAGAGCAGTTTTCTTATTTGTTTTCACCACTGACTTTAAGCAGGGACATCTTCAATTTCTTTGTTTATTCCTAAATTTTACTATCTAGTTTTAAAAATTGCACAGTTATAGCATGAATGTAAAAGCATAACATCAGCATCCTTATTGTCTGGACATGTTGGTGGATATACAGAGCTCACGTGTAAAGGAAAATGCCCAGTCAACGTTTTAATTTTCTCTACCAGAGAGTACAAGTGGGAAACGAGCAAATATGCTGAGGTCCATACTGTAAACACAGTTTTTACTGCAGGGTCGGCAAGTACAGAAACCTCAATCTGCGAACTGAGAACTGCATTTACTTACTTTAAGGATTTTCAACATAAACATCCAGGTTTCATACCTGTGCCATATTTTCACAATGTTATTAGGGATGTAAATCACATGCTTCGTCAGGACGACAATCCACTACAGTTATTTTCAACAATCAGATCATTTTAGAAACCTCAAAATGTGTTGTGATGTGATGTGATTCAATACTGAACTCTGCAGTCAATCTCAAAAGATATGATGAAATTCCATGTAGTGTGTTACATTTCTATGAACTCACAGATGCAAACCAAATTTGAACATCTTATTAGTAAACAGCCATATGCAGTAAATAACTGTGCATGTCCAGAGAGGAATGAGGTAGAATTAAAAAAATAAACATGCATCTATCAAAATGAATTCATCACATCAATGCACTGGAACGGTTGCTCATTTAGTCAATGCATTAATACAGATCAATGAATTGTTACGTCCTTATGTGTCATATTTATGAGTTTACATTATTAAAACAAAAGGAAGGACTACCTACTTGTATATTTCATTTAAAATAAGAGACCGTTAAAGCAAATGTTAACTCTTAGAGTCAGAGTTAAAACCAATGATCATGCAGTAATTTTATTTCTTCTTCAAAGCTCACTGAAACATGCAGAGAGATCTAACATGAGTGCAGATTCTTACTTTTCAATCCTTACCACATTTGAGTTTTGTAAGATTTTAGCCACCATTGTTCATACAGTCTTTTTTTTTTGGAACATTTACTGAAGTGATTTTATCAGTTAACTTCAAAACAAATAGAAAATGTCACTCAATGCTTTCAACAAAGGATGTAACTTGAATGTAAACAATTTCTCAATTATTACATTTTTGCTTTTTCACCTGATTGCAATTACTTCAGCTGACCGCAATTATTTAAGCAGACTGCAATTATCTTACCTTTTATAACATGTATATTGTAACAGAATGCTAATTGGATCCATGTTCATCAGTTAGGTCAAGGCAAATACAAGTAAATAAAAAAACAAACAGGAACTGCATTTATTGAAACATGTCAAGGGTCTTAAAGCAACGGTTTTAAAATAATTGTTATCCCAGAAATTATAGTTATTCTACCAATATATTTACCTATGTATGTGTGAGTGTGTATGTGTGTGTGAGAGAGAGAAAAAGAGAGTAGTGCACTAGTGCACACTGTAAAAAAATATTTATTTTTGCTTTGACTCAGTTATGTTGTAAAGACATGTTAAGTTTATGTAACTTATCTTTACAACATAACAGTCAAAGCAAAAAATATGACTTAAGTTTTCACAGTGGAAGTTCTATTGTCTAATTCTATATTCTGTGTATTAAGAGCTACTGTGAGACCAAAATCTAATTCCTTCTATGCGCAAACATACATGACCAACAAAGCCAGATTCTGTAAACATAATACTATTCTGTAAACGATAAAACATTTTTAAAAAATGCACTCTGTAGGTAGACAGCACTAACATTTTGGCTGATTTTGAAGATCAAACCACATCCACTAGTCTGTGAGACCTTAAATAAGATCCAGATATATTTTTATGATAGAAATGCCTGAGCTATTTAGGAGAATATTAAGTTTCAATGTTTGTTATCAACGTTCGCTTCATAGCTCCATTTCTAAATTTCAATTTTGGACTCCAAATAAGTCTTGACTGAAATATTACATCTGAGATAAACTGAATGGGTAAATATGATTTCTGAGTGAAACATTTGTTGAACGTCTGTTTTGGTTTTATAACATGTTCAAACAGCAGTTTGTAGTGAGTAATTTGAGCTCCAGCTGGGCTTCAGTTTGAAGCTACACAATATTGACAGCTAAGAAGCAAGATAGACAACTGGCAATGTGACCACTTTCAGTTTGAACTTTAACAGTTAAATAACTTGTTTATATGGCAATAATATATGTTGATGATAGGCCTATATAACTATATAATTAAAAATGTCACAATTACATTTATGTACTCTACAACGATTATCAAAACTCTTGACTTCTAGAGTGTTAAAGTCATGACATAATAATTTAGTTTTGTATGTTATTTAAAAAAGTTTGTACTGCCAACAGTTTCTTTATGAAGAAATCATGAAAAAGATAGTTCTGCATAAAATGAGTTTTCATAGAGCTTTGCTGTTCATTTAGAATATACTCCAACAATCCTACAAGAACATGAACTGGGAAGTGTACAAATCACACTGAGGTTTAGTAATATATCACAGCTCTCTTTAAAACAATAAGAAGCACTATGAAGGCTGGAACCAGAGTGAAGAATGAAGCCAAATTGCATCATGCACCAATGAATACATGGCTAAACCAACCCCTGGGAGAAAAGCTGACACTGGCTTGAGGTGATGTTGATGATGTAACAGCGAATGCAGTGGATACCGTGATTGGAGGACTGACCCATTTTTTGCCAGCGGGGCACTAGAGAACAGCCTTCGGGCTCAGTGCTGACTCTGCTTAACTTAAATTACCAACACAGCTCTAACCTAGTCAGTTGAAGCCAGTGTAAAACATTTCTAAAACTTTATCTCTTTCTCTCAACTTTATCAGTTACTTCATTAGTTTGGCATCTAAAATTCAAAAGTTCTATCTAAAGGCTACAGTTATGGGCTCCCAGAAGGAAAAAAACAAAGTAAGCCATCAAGAAGGCTTATCCTCCAACCGCTCAGTAGCTGCTGGCACACTTTGATCTGTGGAAAACCCTGAAACTCGTTATGTACTGACGTTACCATTCGATTGTTTCAACCTATCTGCCTCAAGCATCATGCTAAAAGTCAGGCTTCTACAACACAGACTGCAATCAAATGAGCATGACAGGATCAAAGGTAATGAAAAAGCAGGAATTATGTATTCATCTCAACAGGAATTCCGTACATTTTCCGGTAACATCACTGGGGTGCATTAATTGGACATACTTTTTTGGGCTCAGATAAAGATTCTAGGTTCCTTTCTCCTCAAAGTCTAGTGTATAATTTAGCAGGATACAAAATTGAACTTCCGCTTTTGGGTCTGATTGTTCTTTCACTATATGAAACAAAGCTGAATCAATGCAATTACTGTACAAAAAAAAGCATCAAAGAATGGGGCCAGGGGAGGCAAAGATGAAACAAAGAAATAACTACATCTAATGTGAACTAATATGAACTTCTCTAGTCTCAACTGGAGGTGCATGGCATTCTAAAGTGAAGCAGCTTCTCAGACTGCATAGTGACAGGGAGGAAAATGTGTGCATGCACTTTAATGAGCATACCTGTTCTTTATGACGGTTCCACTCGATTGCCTGGAAAGAGAATCAGAGAAATTCTGATGAGAATTTGAGAAAAGTCTTCTTGTTAAAGTACTTACTCACTGTTATAGTACAAATTGGACATTGTTAATTATATTACACTGAAATACACTGAAATGCATCAGACACAATCTTCAGCAAATCTCTGTAAAAAAAAGGACTCTATATATGTGTGTGTGTATGTGAGAGAGAGAGAGAGAGAGAGAGAGAGAGAGAGAGAGAGAGAGAGAGAGAGAGAGAGAGAGAGAGAGAAAGAGACAGAGAGAGGATTTTATCATTGCTGTTTCTCCACAATGGCCAATTTACAAGAGGAAAACAATGTTTAATATAAGTCAGCATATGTGATCAAATCTCTAACTTTCAACATTATTCACACTATTGTGTGTTGTATAACTTGTACAATTATAACCTGTATAAGTAATTACTCATTTATTTATTTTTATTGAGGTTTTTTTTTTATTTTTTTTTAATGTATTTTTATTTTTTTCCTCTTCAGTTTATCTACACATTCATGTGGCTACTAAGGGTGATTTATTTATTTATGTATAATATCTCCTTATTGTTTGTTTTAGGTTGTGTTGCTTATCATGTTGTACTTCACTTAAAGGAAACAGGGGAGGAAAGTGGAAAGAGTTTAAAGTGAAAATATGAAGGTGGATTTGTGCAGAATTGGATTTTGTTTGTTGTGCATCTGTGCCTGATTTGTCTGCCAATAATTAAATAAATAAATAAATAAATAAAATAAATAAATAAATATATATATATATATATATATACAAAGTATATAGATATAGATATAGATAGATAGATAGATAGATAGATAGATAGATAGATAGATAGATAGATAGATAGATAGATAGATGTATTAGCATCATTTTATAGCATTTATATTGGTCTACTGATAATGAATTTGTCACACACTGTAAAGTCTGTTCCAAAAAAGTGAAAATTTAAAAATAGAGTTAGATTATTTTTTTATATTATTTACTGTCACTATCCCAGGAAAACCAAGTATCTACATTTTTTCCCAGTTTTTGGCTTTAAACATCACTTGAACTCAGCAGGTGCCATTTTACACTGTATGAACATTTCATGATAAAGTAGCAACAGAAATGCTCCAAGATTTATTTACATTAACTTACACTGTAAGTTTTTTTGTCTTCTCCTCTAAACTTTCCATTTTAGAGGCATGGTTTTCATAGGATGGGGATGACATGTATACCTGATGTTTTGCAGGGGATTTGGCATAGTGGAGAAGAGTACTAGGGTGCTGGTAATAGTGGGAAAATCAATAAGAGAAAGCAGAAGCCTGGAGCAAAACCAGACAGAGTTTAACTTGCTGTTCGTGGTGAGGAGGCATGAGCACAACCCACTGGGAAAAGAATGCATTCTGGTGTATTTAGCATGTGCAAGTGTTTCTTCCTCTTTTTATTTATGAGCGTGCTCAGAGAGAAGTTGAAAGAGCAGTTGGAGCATGTGTATATGCACTTGTTTGCATGTGTGTTATTTTTTAGCTGTGGACCACTGAATCTCCCAATATGTTTTTAATGCCGTTGCTCTAAGAAGCAGAGTGCTGATGAATACAAAAAAGCAACATCTCAGCCCAGCAACAGCCTCCATCCATTGTCTTGGACCTGGCTTGGCTAAAAGCAATGAAGAGTTAAGCTCTTCTGGAGAGAGTGTTTAAAATGGAGCTTCAACATTTTATGCAGCATTTTGTGGACCCTTACTCATATGTGGAAGGCACAATGAACAAGCCCTGCCTAATGATAAAGTAACTGAGAAAATATTCATACTTGTTTGACTTTTGAGGTTAGAAATCAGCAGATGCATCATTTGTCCAACAGCAGATGAAAATTTACATTTTAAATTGACTGGACACAACAAACTGAACAACAGAGGTAAACAACATGAAAATATGTGACATGGTCCTTATGTGTATAGATCATATCTTATACAAACCGGATTCCAAAAAAGTTGGGACACTAAACAAATTGTGAATAAAAACAATGCAATGATGTGGAGGTGCCAACATCTAATATTTTATT
>BRDA01012491.1:2994-24393 GCA_036984385.1 Crenuchus spilurus | reverse complement strand
CTATTACGAATAAAATATTGACTTTTCCCATCTCCACATCATTGCATTCAGTTTTTATTCACAATTTGTTTAGTGTCCCAACTTTTTTGGAATCCAGTTTGTAGTTGATCAGCCAAAAAATGTTTAGAGTCCAAGTTTTGTTTCTTTAGTTTTGAAATGGAGCTGCAACACTTACACTAGAACTCAATAGTCACCTAAATAGCTGGCCGTTTCTGTACAAATACATCACCAAAACATCTCTCAACCAACTCAAACCACATCTAGATCTCAATTAAAAGCTGCAAAAAAAAATCATAAATTCTCAGCACTACCGGTAGCTTCTTCAGGCAGCTGCTAGGCTGGTAGAAAACCAATCTCGAATTAGCAGTATTTGGGAACATGTTGTTTTATAATAGCTTACAGTAAGTCACTGTTTCCTAAAACACTTCAATTAGTCTGTGAGACCTTAATTAAACTGTGGATGCAGTTTGGGAGAGTTGAGAGAAGTTTTGGTGATGTGTTTCAACAGTAATGAATGGGCTATTTAGGTGACTATTGAGTTATAGTGTTATATTATGTAAAGTTAGCCTTAAATAAGCAAAATTGAAATGTTTATAACCCCAGATGTAATCAATTTGATGACTGATTACATCTGGGGTAAGTGGAAAAATATGTAAATATGATTGCTGGGTGAAACATCAAACATGGCTTGGCTAATCAGCTGCACTGGGCAAACAGAATGCCAAACTATCACTTTAAATGTCCATGTACAACCTGAACACATACAATCGCATGTTTTCTAGAGCATATAGCTTTAAACAGACTGAGTCTGGACCACTCAGAAAATTCAGGCAGCATCCTTAAAGGTAGATGTCAATTTTTTCAGCAACGGGTGACGCAGATCAAATCAGCAAGCATCTTCAGCAATTACTCTTGTGCTTTGATTACATTTGAGTTCATTATAACTCGTAATTCAAAGTCGCAGCAGAGTGGCAAGCAGCAGTTGTTGCCACGTTGGCAGCCTGTTAAGACAGCTCGGTGCAAAGAACAAGCCTCCGAATTCTAATTCGCTGCTCTCGTCGACTCGTAAAGCTATTTTAGGCCACATCTGCATCCTTGGGGGTTTGCTCTCAATGGCAAAATCACATACAACAAAGTGCAACAGCAACATGATCATCTGTGCTCGTGTTTAAAACACAAGCTTGTGAACAACATGCCCGACAAGACAAAGGAATAAACAAAGAGAGCCTCGAGGATGGGCTGCGTTTTTCCCAACTCTTTAAAAAAAAGAAAGAAGGGAAGGAAAAAAAAACACCGTCTCGACACTAGGCAAACCAAGGGAGATGATTGGGTAAAATCAAAAGCAGAGAGAAGTGGGTAGCAAATAGCTAGGAGCATCTGAGCTCCAGTGCCAGGCAGAGGCAGCAGTAGAATGCTTAAAGGCAGCAACCCACTGACACACACATATATACACACACAAAGAACCCCTCTCCTCTAACCTATTTTAATCTGGGCCAGTAAAAAGGACAAAGGAATGTCCAAAATGAACAGTGATATGACCCCTAAAACTCAGTTTGTAACTTAATGACTGTCTCAACCAATGCCTCGCCAGCAACGCTCCAATTAGTATCAATTAACAGAGTTTTTTCCTTAACAAAATTAGAGGGCTCCCTCTAGAGGAGATGGTCTGTAAGTAGAAGAGGCAAAACTCCAGCTGCTGAGAGGCTTCTCCATAACTGAAAAGAACAATGTAATCAAAGAAAACATGCTAAAGGTATGATGTAACAGAGTAATATCACAAAAATAAACACACAACATCAGCACAGGTAGTGTAAAATGATCTGAAAGCAACACTGGTCATAAGGTGAGCTCACCACAGAATAATTCATGTTCAAGAAGTCATGTTTACACTGTAAACACATTAAAATATGTGCTCATACTTGCAGTCCTATAAAGTTTCTGTTCACTACCATCACTACTGAACTCTTGCAAATGGTTGCCAGGCCATATGAAGCCAAGAGCAAATTTCCACAGATGGGCATTAATGTTACTTATCTCTCATGTCAAATACACAACATTGCAGATGTGAAAGAATGAATGAAAGATAAATCTGGATTGAATGAGGGTGCATGGAGATCTGGAGATTGAGGTCCAGGTGCAACATTAGTAAAAATCGCAGGCCTGGTCTAGAGCCTTAACTGGGACTGTTTAGAGGGGCAATCAACACACACACACACACACACACACACACACACACACCCATCCCCCCATCACTACTGGAATTACACTATGCAATTCTCAAGCACTCCTCCCGTTCTGTCACCCACCACTTCTCCCTCCCTCCCTCTCGCACTACTCTACCAGTCAAATGATTTATCTTGTTCCTTTTACATCTCTCTCTCCCCTCTCTCTCTCTTTCTCTCGTTCTCTACACATGTGCCAGAACACTACCCCAGAGTGCTGAAGATAACCAGCTTACTAGGGTACAGAAGAGTGAGAAATGCATAGACAGCTTCACAGAATTACATTTTTGGAATCAAATTCTTCATTAAAACTTTATTACATTACTAGAACAGATACAACTATAGAATATGAATAACTATAGTAACTATACCTTTATAAGTAGGTAGATTTAGTATATACACGAACATATGCTTTGATTTCTGTGTGTACATTTACTGCAAGGATGCTGTGAATTTGACTTGGCTCATTCAATGTCGGAACATTATTTATGAACTAGGACTAAGGCTGTGTTTTGGCAAGAACCTAGCAATATGATGCACATCATGATATTTTGGTGACAATTCAATATTTTGCAATACATTGCAATACTTTAAGCATGATGATATACTGTGATTTTTTACCATCAGTTATCAGTTGTAAAGTCACTAGTCAGGTTTACTAACACTAGCAGTGTTCTGTACTTGTTTAAACTGAGTCTAATGTCTGAAGATTATAATAGTGCTCTCTAGTGATGAGGGTTTAAACACAACACAAAATAAATCACTGCCTGCCACCAAGCTTTGCATGTAATTTATTAATTAAAAATAAATGCTGTGTTTTTGACAATCCATTCAGTGTCATCAAACATAACATTGCGCTACTCAAGTATACTGACATTTTCATAAACACTTAAACAGGACTGAATGATACAAGCTGTAAATTGTCAAAGCATTCAATTCAATTCCAAACGTATTTCCATGGCGCCTTTTACAACAGATGTTGTCACAAAGCTGCTTTACAAAAAATCTGGGTCCAAGCTCCTACTCAGCAAGCCAGAAATGACAGCGGTAAGGAAAACCCCCCTAAGAGCACAAGGAAGAAATCTCAAGAGGATCCAAGACCCATGCCCTGGTGGTCCAGCAGGACACGAGGCACATGGGTGTGCAAGAGAAAGTTTACTGATCCCAAAACAATATGAAAAAAAATTATTGAATTATTTCATATTATTTACATTAAAAATAAATCCCCAGTTCCAAAAAAGATGTGATGTTGTGTAAATGTTTATATAAATGTAAATAAAAGCAGAATGCAATGATTTGCAAATCCGTTTTCATCCTCGTCGTGTTTGTCATACGTCATGTCTCTGACCCCCTGTGATGTTACATCATTGTTCATGTCTGTTCCCTTGTTTCTTTCTAATCACTGCCCCATATAGTCTCCTCTTGGTGTCATTGCGATTGTCATTCATTGTGTTTGTACACAGTAAATCTGCCAGTGTTAAATCAACACTATTAGAATTAAATTAACACTGAGGGTGTCTAAATGTAACACTCTCAGTGTTAATTTAACTCTAATAGTGTTGATTTAACACTGGCAGATTTACTGTGTAGCAGCGTTGAGTCCATCTGTGTCTTGTGTTTGTTGTACTAATAAAAGTTCACTTGGAATCTACATATGTCTTCACCTCTACATCCACGAAGCATGACAATGTTCCAAAATCGCTGCCATTTTCTCTGGGCCAATGCTCATTTAAAATGGACTGAGGCTAAATGAAAAACTGTTATGGTCAGATGAATCAAAATGTGTAATTCCTTTTGGAATCCATTCACACAGTGTCCTGCAGACTCAATAGGAGAGGGACCATCCAGATTGTTATCAGTGTTCAAAAGCCTGCATCTCTGCTGGTACGGGGTATGGGCATGGGCCGCTTACACATCTGGAAAGGTACTATCAATAGAGAACAGTATATAGAGGTTTTAGAACAACATATGCTCCCATCCAGACAACATCTCTTTCAGGCAATGCATTGCAAGACAATGCTAAACCATATACTGCATTCATCACAACAGTATGGCTTCATAGAAAAGTGTCAGAGTGCCTAACCAACCTTTCTGCTGTCCAGACCACATTTGGCACATCATGATATTAAAAATCCAGCAAAGACCCAGGACTGTTGAGCAGCTAATATGCTACCTCAGACGAAAATGGGATAGCATTCCTCTCCCAATTGTCTAGCAATTGGTGTCCTCGCTTCCCAGATATTTACAGACTGTTGTTAAAAGAAGAGGGGATGCTACACAATGATAGAAGTGGCCCTGTCCCAAATTGTTTGAGATGAATTACTGCTATTAAATTCTAAATTACTTCATATTTTTTCATAAAATGTTAAAAAGTCTAAATTTTAACATCGGATATGTGTTCTATGTTCTATTGTAAATAAAATGTGGGTCTATGAAATACATTGTATTCTGTTTTTATTTACAGATATACTTAACTTTATTTACATTTATTTGCATTTTGTCCAAACCTTTTTGGAATTGTGGTTGTATATTATTTCGAATTGTATATATATATTAGTTAAACAAACTATACTACTCTATTATACTATGTAATAATTGTAGCTGATTAAATATATGCTCAAATCTATGTATTAGCATGTACAAATCCAGTAGATTTGCTATAACTGGCCAGGAAGTTGGCCTGTATTTACAGCCATGGTGCAGAATTGCAGTTGCACTACAGACTGAACACACACACTCAGCACATAGCACCCAGTTTTCATGACAGCATTTGTGCTTTATCATCAGTGTGTGTGATGTCAATATACCAACATGCAGATTTCTTATCTATTGTTAAAAAGACCTCTGAAACATTTGCCCATTATGTTGAATTACTGCTGCGCTTTTGCTGGCACAGCCCAGTTGCATCCATAAATTGTGGCCAATGCTGGGGCATGTTCCTGATGTCCAGTCTGCTCTCAATCAGTGACCTGCAGTAGTATGAGCTCCCAGTAGTATGAGACTAGCTTCCATCCCACCTAAGGCACACTGGACATCGACATGAAAAAGCATGGAAATTATATTTCCTGGTGAATAATATACACACATACATATTACATATGTCCAACTAATCTATTATAACACCTCCCTCCTCTCAGTCCTGGGAAAGCCATCATTTTCCTAACCAAACATTCTATTCTATTCTAAACATTCTCTGTCTATTCTATGTGTTGGCAGGGTAAGCACAGAAATAAACTAAGTGTATGGTCCCCAGGAATGGGAATACGAACTGCTTGTCTAGTCTGGTCTAGTCTATTATTCAGTACTCCAAAAACCTACTGGTTGCCAGTTCTTGTGCCCAATCACCCTGATTATAGCTGGGAAATGCATAAGCATGCAGAGCATAGCGTGCCCACAAGTGTGAACTGGGTTTTTTGGATTAATATACTAAACCAGTTGCTCTCACTCCCAGTGATTTTCCCTAAATGAACGGATTAATTCAAATCCAAAGCCAAAGTGTTGGATGAACACATGCAGAGTTAAGAGATTTGGAGTCCCTATTTTTTGGGGAGGAGTATGGTCATCTCAATCACCTGATATAGCGTAAACAACATTCTATTAGCCCTCTCTGTTTTCTGACTAACAGGCACCTGTTCACTGGTTGCTCTCTAACATCAATCTGCCTCTCAACAAGCATTCAGATTTAGTTTGTTTTCTTTGATGACATCATCGGCTCACTCCTTTCAGGTCAATATCAGGCCATTTCTGGACTCCTTTAAGAGGGTACACTTATGTATGCCTAATGAAAATGACTGTTTGGTCAGTGCAGAGATGTATATTTTTTCATTCAGCACTTTAATAATGTCTGAGAGTCTGGAAAGAGGATCCATCCACGTAATAACAGCCAAAGTGGAAGAGTCATAAATCTCTTCTGATGGAATGGCGTTCAAGCGGCTGGACTAGGCTGTGCATTGCTGTAAAATTTGAAAATGCACAGGCTGATTCGCACTGACACACACTCTCAACAACACAGACCAACACACAAAGATGTAAAAAAGATTCATATGTGGAGTGCAGACATTTCAGACAGATTCTTCATATTCAGCTGTATAGAGATATACAAATAATATACATGTGGCAAGGACATGCTACACAGTAGGTTATCCATATACTGCAAGTAATTACACTCAAACGTAATCAGAGAGCAGAGATGCATATCAGAAAAGAAGTATGAGCATGATTTCTTACTGCTTTTATAGTGCAACTGAAGCACTAGAAGAACATTTGTTAGATCTTTTTGTTTAAAGGCCTGCCCTGTAGGCATGCTCTGTGGAGACCAGTCTACAGTTGTGTTATAGCATGGAAGAACTCTTTCAAACAAACTGCCCTGTTCACTTCAATGTATTATGACTCGGAGAAAGGTCCATCCCATAAGATTACCAAAACTTGAAAGATGCTCAGTCAAAAGGTCCAAGAGGTCATGTGAATGTGCCTACTATCATGAGCCCCCAAACAAAACGCTAGTGCTCACTTAGAATGTGATTCATATTCATGTTTAAACACTTTGCATCTCCAGGGCTCATTCTAAACTCTTTGGCTGTGATCTTCATGCTGATTACACACCAGGAACTAACACCCTCCCTCTTTCTTCCTTTGCATCAACGAATGATTTCTCTGAATCGTCTGGTGCTCTTCCCACAAGTAGTCCCACCTGCCTACAGCTGAGAGTTTCTGCAAGGTCCGCACACCCACTCTACACGATCGCTCGCCCCCATTGAGGTGGAACTCGGCAGTACAGTGCATGTGGCCTACTGACGGCGACTGTTCACCACGAGGTCCCCGAGCACCAGCGCAATGACTGACAGTCAGTTAGGTAGCTTTGGAGAAATAGGTCATAGAGCTAAAAATACCTATCTCTCTCTCTCTATCTCTCTTTCCTCATGGTGAAGACAAAGAATATCTCACTATAAAATAAAAGAAAGGAAGGAGAAAACAGCCCACTAGTCTCAGAAAGAGAAAATTGCCCTCACAGGATTCTGGTTGATGTTATGCAAACAAATAAAGGGGGGCTGAAGAAGGAGAATGGCAAAAAGAAAGACCTAGAATAAGGGCCTACATTCTTAGGCCTCACTGCACTTGATGCTGGGCCTTCTGAGCAGCATGGAATTGTATAAAATTCACTTTCCTTAAAACAGCGAGGCAAAGCGGAACAAAAATCAAAAACATCAGCAGACAGCATCCTGCCTTCGATGAAGCAACTGGAAAAGACATGGGAATCACCTACCACAATACGTGATTTGAGAGACGATGACATGGGACAACTGCTCAACAAAAAGCAAGATGTGAATGCTGAGAAGAACTAGTTGAAAGAAACATTACATGATTCAATCCAGACTCACACTCAAAATTAAACTGTGAAGCCCAGCAGATGACCAGGAAATTGCAATGCTGCAAGACTGGCCTGTTCAAGTCAAATAGAAGGACAATAAATGGAACAAGAAAAGAGATTACAGGAAGACTAATCCAGTGGAAAAGGTTAAGAGGTTTCCAGTGAAGTACTGGCAGTTTTGGATGGCTATCTGGTAACACATCATCAGTTATTTTAGTCCAATTTTAGTCCAATATTCTGAAACTATGTACCATTTTTAGAAAAATGCTATTAATTTTGTTCTCTATATGATCAGCCTCCCCAAAAGCTATCCTGCATAAGTTATTGTTTCTAAAACTATAGCGCATTTTAACTAGGTCCTTGGAACATGGTCACTGAAGGTCGACATGTCAGAATAAATCAGCAACTGTGGACCCGTAACAGCCCTTTCCATTGTCCTATCTTTGGATTTTTTTTTCATATGTGAATGCATAAATGAGCTGAGGCATAGCCTCTGCATAAACGCAGTTTGGATTGTCTTCTACAAAAACAGTGGAACAGTTGCTTTTATATATCACAGATGGAGCCTCTAAAAGCAGGAGTAGACCACTGAAGATCAGTTGGCTGAAGGCAACTTTCCATTTTTTATTGTCATCTCAGGCAGGTGAACCAGGAGTGCTGCCATTGTGATATTCAGGCGATGAGATGTGCACAAACATACACAAACACACAGCTCTGGGGAATTAAGAAACTATTTCAAATGGCCAGCCCAATGTCCAGACCTGATGCACACTGAAAACATCTGGAATGTGATCAGGAACAGGAAGGATGGTCATAAGCTATCAAACAAAGCTAGCTAAGCTGCTTGATTTTGTGCTCCAGGTGTGGCATAAAGTCATCAAAAAGCAGACGAGGCTCATTCAATTCACCAAATTCTGATTTCTGAACTCTTCCAGAGTTAAAACATTAATGTTCTTTATAAATGAATATGAAGTTGTTTTCTTTACCTTATTCAAGGTTTGAAAACTTTGCATGTTATTTTGACCAGTGGTCATTTTTTGCAAATGTCACTCTAAATGAATAATAATAATAATAATAATAATAATTTTGGAGAAATATCAATAGTCTACTGAATAAAACCATTGTGTTCGTTGTACTCAAACATTTAAATAGCAAAGCCATAAAATATTATATTTAGGCTAATACAATATTTTAGTTATATTGACTGGGCTAACTCCATGGCCAGAATAAAGAGCATTCCAGACAGGCAACAGTCCACTTAACACAGAGAGCCTAAAGTCAAGACAGCCCTGCTTTTCCTAATGCAGGGCACGTAGGGAAAAAGGTGTTTATTCTCTTCGTTTTGTACGGATTCATACCAAATGTCGCCAGCTTGCTTTCATATCAACAGTGACAGCAGCAGCAGCAGACTTAAGACACAGCTCACACCTTCACCACACAAAACACAAGCACATCAGGAGTGAATTGGTGAAATAATACAGCACGTGTCCTTCGTTAGGTCCCTGTCTGCTCTGCTGAGAGCAGCCGCCTGCCTGCCGAGCCGTTCCTCCTGTCACTCCACACAAAGGAACCTGACGGAAACTTGACTGAACGTCCACTGACTGCTGCATCTCCCTGCGTGTTCACTCCCAGGCTAGAAAATAAAGGCAGACTAGCCCAAATATTTATAAACAGTTGCCACTTTGTACTGCTAGCACTCTGCACGAGAAGAGTTTGTCGTGAGGGCCATTTTCACTGAAAAAATACAACGTGTGGACCTGGATTCCCACAGTAGCCGGTGTTACCACAGTCAGCATACCAATGAACGCTGTGGCTGCTCACACAATGCACACAGGTGAAATTCCCTCCATCCACACCGAGGCAACACAAGCGCTTTCTCGCCGGGTCCTCAAGCAAGTTCACCGCGATCGATCTCGTATTGAACGAGAGGACACCGGGTCACATTAAAAGCCACTTTAACATTCCTCCATATCAGACGTGTGCAAAAAACAATACAGAGCCTGAGCAAATAGTAATAGTCCCTGCGTTTATAACCATATATGGCGACATGCTGAAAACCAGCTTCGTCCCACATTTTCAGCATATAAGCTTCAAAAATCATACCGGTGAGCCACACTTTTCACCATGTTTAAGCATTTCTCTGTTATTTCTGATTATTCCCACAGCGGCTTCTCGCTCTAGCTTTTAAAAAAAATCACAAACAAAAGCTGAAAAAAATGTTTTACTTACGATTTCAGAGGATTTTGGACCGCTGTGGCCATTTTGATATAGAATGATACAATGTAAGGCTGCAGATCCCCGGTATTGTACATGAAGCGTCCTAATATACCAGCAATTTCAATTTCATTCATTCTCTGGGGCTGCGGCTGCACGAGCCAGCCAATAGGAGCGAGGCTCGCGGATGATAAGACAGGGGAGATGTAGTTTTTTACAGCAGGCTGTATAAAAGCAGGGGACGGGCTCTATACTACAACGACCAGCATGTATCACGGTTTAAGTGTCCAGCGGTCCCGCCTCGAAGCCAAAACACGGACAGTAAAGTCAAGGTTGGACTGCTGGGCTCTCTGTGTGTGTATGTGTGTGCATGTATGCATATGTGTGTACATATATGTACTGGTTCTTAAATCCAGGTTCATGTTAAATACCTCATTAACTTTCTTCAAACGTGAGTTATTTTTGTCATGTCTTCTATGTGTTCTTTCTATCCTCTCTGGAGAGAAACAGGCGCTTTTGTCTCCTGGGTTTTAGGATGTTTTTACTGACTCTGCGTTAACTTGTTGGATTCTATGGCACCACCTGGAGCAAACATCTGGAGTAGCATGAAATGACAGTCCAGTGTTTAGCTATTCAGACTGATAGAGTGTTGAGTTCTAATTAAACAACCAATAATTTGCATTATTGCGTGTTATTTATCATATATAATGACTCAGCCACGTTCTGCTGCTCATATGAGTGGCCACAGGCAGCTCATATTAATATACTCAGTACTGATGCTGTGAATGAGCTTCTGCAGCTGGTACAGAAAGACTTAAGTTTAAATCCAGACATCTCAAAAAGCTTGTTTTATAACTTACTGCAGGCAGTCAGTGTCATCAGAAAAGTGTCAAGGCTTATTTGAGCACTTTCTTGCTGAATTTAAACATAACACATTGAACTTAAATCAGCACAAAGCTCAGAGTAGATGTTATCCAGCAGATGGAGCCAGTGAGACCTGGTTGTTTAAAAAGCTCAGCTGAAAATGGGACAAGAAGCCATTTTCTGTTCAATAAATATACAAGTTCTTGCTGATGCTGATGTTTTAAAGTAAGTTTACAACTTTCAACAAACACTTTCTCTCCTGATGCAAAAATCGTAATTGGGATAACTTATAATATTACATTTTATCATTTAATCCTTTAATATAAAATTAGAAACCTTCAGGCAGTTTAAGTATGGAACAAAATACTAATTATGGAGATTGTGGAGCTGTGTGCTACATAATATCGTTTATTTATTTATTTTTAACTATGTTTAGTAAATAACTGAATAATACACAGCAGATGATCTGCCTCTATTATACAGCTTTTAAAAGGATACTGAACACAAGCTGCTTGAGCTTTATTTACAGTAAGCAAAAAAAAAAAAATTATGCAGTTCTCCAGACATGTCAACTAATATAACTATTAAATAAAATTCAGTTTATTTATCTGAAGGTTTTCTGTTGACTATCTGATGTGGAGTTAGTTATCGTGTAATAATAATATTAATAGCAACAAAACATGTTTTGTAATTTCCAATTTTGTGTAAGAATATGCATCGTGAACTACCAAAATAGACTGTAATACTTTATATTAAACATATTAAACATCATACAGAAGTCTAAAGTGATTAATGTCAGTGATTCCTTATCATACATTAAGGACCATATTTAATATTATATAGTCCTTTATTTTAAGTTTATTTTGTAAGAGGCTATGACTGTTAATTATTGATCTATGTAAATATATTCCAATATGATTAAATCAAAGGTTATGAGGAAGGAGTATATAATTTCAGCACATCTGAATTTATGACTCCTCTACATTTTAACTTTCCCAGACTTTTATGCTGTTATATTTTCAGGGTTAATAAAGTATGAGGATTGCCACAACACATTAGGTACTTACCAGGGGTTTGGACAGTTAAAGGCCCCCTTTCTCCGCCCTCATCCATTCATACAGGACACAGCAACACAGGGGCACAGTCAGGAGGAGCTCACACAGCTTCAGACTACAGACAGAAGTGTCTGTACAGCTCTCAGTAACAACGTGATCAGCTCGTCTCCCATCCATGAGTGGAACACTGTCATCATGTCAGAAATGCTACTAAAGGAGATGGAAGAAGTGTCTCTTTCTCAGTCCTTAAAGAACGAAGAGAAGGAAGGTGGACGGAGTTTCCTCTTAGTTGATGAAAACGAAACCCTGCAGGTAACTTATCATCATCATGTGAAGTGTTAAAGCAGGATAAACTGTTGAAGCAATTACCGCAATATTACACGACACAGATTAAGTAATAAAGTGTGAATCCAGCTGCGTCTGAACAACTAGAAACTAAGTGGAGCTCAGTAGGTTATCAGCTCGTCTTATAAAACAGCGACAAACTCGCTAAGCTAACATGCTAATATTCTTTTCAGTCTAATTTCACTAATTGTCGGCTTGTTTATGATGTCTTAACAGTTTTTTCTTGGTGTATAAGAGTTTGTCAGATGTTGTAATGACAAACAGCTAAAAATATCCAGAAATACTTTAGATAGATAGCTTTCCATAACCTGTGAAGAGCTAACACGGCTATGCTACCTAACTTAGCCGACGTGAAGTTTGTTTGTAGCCAACTGAGCTAACTGACAGCTAATGTTATTGTTTTAGCATTCTGGGACGTTGGAGTCTGTACAATAAAAATAAAGTTACTGTAAAACTTCTTACTTCGTTAAAATCTTGTAGTTCATTCACTGAATGTGAATTATGAAAACAAAGCTGAAGTTAGTTTTTCCCTTGTGAAAATACCGTACTCTAAAGTCATGCTAAAATTGTTATTTTGGAACCACTAGCGTTAGCCAATACGTCCTGAAACACTACTAATGTTTAATGAAAATAATATTAAGTCACACATATATTCTGAGTATACTAGCTAGTTATGTTATTTTAGCCACACTTTATATAAATGAAGTGTAAAGTTAAAATTGTGCTTAAATTTTACTTGAAATACAACCCATGGGCTCAAATTAGTATTACAAGGATCATTTAAGCAAACTTTTAATGTGGTATAGTTGGAACAAAGCTTTTTATCTCCATTTTACATGTTCTTCGTTTTTTTTTTTTTTCATGTGAATTGGCCAGCCGGAATTTACATTGTTTATAAATTTCATGATCAGCTGACCAATAGAAATGCTTAAAAATGACTTGAATTTAAATCTTTTTACGTCAACTTAAATGTAAAATTTAAGAAGGTTCACTGCTTATCCTCTACAGTTTCACATTCTGGAGAGACAAAGTTTGGTTTGCACAGCAATGACAGTTTATATATATAGTGTGACTAAATATTATTTTAATTACACATTAGTAGTGATTTACTACAAATTATACTAAATGTGTGATCTACAAAAAATTGTAAATACTTTGAGGTAGTAGTGATCTACTCTAGAATAACAATGTTAGCATGACTTAAGTACCATTACACATTAAATGGTTCTTCTTTTACATTCATTTGCCAGGTAGGCTTCGTACTTTACAAATAGAAAGTACCACAGGTAAAATGACCACTATCTGTCATAATTACAGTTAGCCATACTCAGTAATAAGTGTTCTGAACATTATAGGGGTTGATACATTCCTCATGTATGCGGATTGACCAACAAAGTGATTTTGATTCTGGCTCATTTCAGTGTGATTCTGCAATGTAAACTTCATGCTAGTTACATTACTGTCTCTCACAGGTGAAGGATGAAGCTCATTTCCTGCAGAAGTTGGGCTGTAGTGCTGGGCAGGGAGTCAAAGTACTGTCAATCTTTGGCAACACAGGTGATGGCAAATCACACACTCTTAACCATGTGCTTTTTGATGGTGAGGAAGTCTTTGCCACTTCTCCCTCTCCCACCTCCTGCACCATTGGAGTATGGTGTGCTTACGACCAAAATCTGAACTTGGTGGTGCTTGACACAGAAGGCTTGCTTGGTGCCTCCGTGCAGCTGAACCAGCGAATGCGGCTGCTGCTGAAAGTGCTGGCCGTGTCCGACATTGCAGTGTACCGTACTCGGGCTGAGCGGTTACACAACGACCTCTTCCAGTTCCTGGGAAGTGCCTCAGCTGCATACCTGAAGCACTTTACACCCCAGTTGCGTGCACTTTCTAGCCGCTGTGGGCTGGATGTGCCTCTCTCTAACCTGGGACCGGCAGTGGTGGTATTCCAGGAGACCTCACGTACTCAGCTCCTGGGACACGGTGAGGAGTTGTCATGTATTTGCACAGAAAAAATAGCCAAACTGAAAATGAAACCCATAGTGAACAAAGCTCTTTTTTTTTATTTGCAAACAGATAGGTTGTGTAATTATCCTGTTACGCCCTTATCACAAAATTGCAAAATTGAGTGCATTACTTCACTGTTGGTGTGTTTTTTTAGTGATTACCCAAGGAAAGTAAACAATGAAGTATCATACCATAGATGTGTAAATTTCAGTCCTCACAATTCATTTGAATCACATTCTTCAGGAAATTGTGTATGATGAATATTCAAATTAGATTATGATTTGATTGAATTATTTTGTTAATTATGTCATTATGTTTTTATTTATACACCAAATACAGTTACTGTCTGGAATGACTAATAGTAAATACAGTATGCCAAGAAATCTGGAGGATTTCTCTGTTTTAATTGTTGCAGTAAATTATGATGGAGTCTGATATCAGGGATATAATCCAGTTAAATCTTACACTTCATTGAACAACTTGTCTAACATTAGCAAGGTAAACAATTACCTATTCCTGCTTATAGAGAAGCTACTCAATAGAATTCCTTAGTGTATAATAGAAATCTGTTTGCTTCAGATGTTTAGGTATATATGTAATCATGTAATGTTTTGGCTAAAATAAACATGATTGATGACATGAGCTTATACTGATAGACAGAAAATAAGCTACTTAATATGGAGACAAATAACATTATGTTCTCCCCTACAGACAGCACATGTCCAGCAGATGTCCTGCTTCAGAAGCGTTTCCATGATCTGGGCCAGAGCACAGAAGCCTTCAGCTCAGTGCAGTACGTAGGCACACAAACCATCACTCCCCCCACAAACTACTCCAAGTTTCTGGAGATCATCAAGCAGCAAGTGAAGAATTCAGCCTCCCGAGCCCCCCGTCAGCCAGCCATTGTCTTCAGTGCACTGCAGGTTGCATTTCTTCCATTTCTTTGTGTGTGTTTGTGTTTGCATTTGAATGAGCTGTCCAACCTATATGGTGTAGAGAGTGAAGTATGTATTTAAACCCTGATCACAGGGGATTGACCTCATTCCACTGTAATTCTGTGTCAGGCCTTGAGCGACAGGTTCTGTGGGGAGATCTCAGATGACAAAATCAGCATGTACTCCTTCTTTCCTGATGAATATTTCACCTGCCCTTCAGTCTGCCTCAGCTGCAAGTAAGTACACCTTGTTTTTATGCTGCTTCAGTGGATATCATCTGGAAGATGCAGACTTGAAGTTTGTGGGATTTGGTGAGTGTGCCGCATAAATGCACAGCATTGAGTAGCTCAATTTCATGGTGGCGATTTCACTAGCTTACATCATGCACTAATTTTATCAGCACTTTGTCTCTTTTTAACAAGATGACTCAGTGTTTGAGGTCAGTAACAGGGATCAGCAGCAGTGTATTTCTCTCTCAAAAATTCAGCACTTGAATGAGACACAAGAAAAAAAGAACATGAATGCTTATGCCACTTTGTCTTATTATAATGATACTTAGCTGACTGAGATGGGACACCTTATTTAAATAATTTTTTTTGTGGCTTCAGTGTTCGGTGTAAGAATGGCATGAACCACCAGAAAGACAGAGTGCCACATATGGCTGATGGACTGTGCCAGTATGCCCATCAGTACAATAACAAAGTCGTCATATGCAAGGTAATTTCACATGACACTCATCACTTGATTTGTTGTCCAAAAGAGCACTGAAGTAGATATGCTTTTATTTCTTCAGAGGTGTTATGAGGGTGGAAAAGAAGTGATAGTTGTGCCCAAAACCTCTGCTTCTACGGATAACCCATGGCTTGGTCTGGCAAAGTATGCCTGGTCAGGGTGAGTAATGTATGTCCATAGAAACTAGTTTTATTTTTTTGGATCGTCCCTCAACATATTTTTCCTGTGCAGCTATGTTCTGGAGTGTCCAAACTGTGGCATCATCTACCGAAGCAGGCAGTACTGGATGGGGAACCAGGACCCTGAGAGTAGCGTGGTCCGACCTGAGGTCAAGCACGTCTGGCAGGGAGTGAGTTATGGCTCTTTCCCTTATTTCAAGTTTTTGGTTCACAATAATAAATGTAAGATAAGATAAGCCTTTATTTGTCCCACAATGGGGAAATTTGGAACACCTGAAATGTATTCAATATTCTTACAATATAGTATCGTGATGCAAAAATTTATTTTTTATACTTTTTAAAATTACTTTTAATATAACTTTCCACACATTTGAAGAACACTCATGTTTCATCTGAACTCTAGTCGGAGGCATTCCAGACAGACCATCAGAATGCTGCTCAGCGGGTGCTGGATGGAGTCAGCTATGTTATCCAGTCAATGGCTGAATACAGCACTGGCCCAACTAAAGCAGTTACTGCCTGGATTACAGACCAAGTTGCTCCACCCTACTGGAGACCTAATGCTGAGATCACAGTAAGCTATAATATAACTTAAGATTAGGCCATTAAATTCCAGTCCATTAACTTCATTGAACTACCAAGCTTTAGCATTCTCTCTCATGATACAAGTGATTTATTAACTAATTACCAGACAGCTGACAATTTACAAAAGTCATTATTTGGTTCAATACAAGACGGAGGTGTTTTAGGTCAATATAAATGCAGAAAAAGAATGCCTGAATATTTTTGTAGCATAGAAACTCTAAACAAAAGTTGTGCTTTACAGAGCTCAGAAGCTAATTTGGCACATGTTATGCTGAATTTAGTGTGTTAAAAAATGTCTGCAGGACTGTGGCACTGAACAATCTTAATTTGACTTCATTTGTTTAAAAGAAAAAAACAGTATAAATGTGTATTATTTGGCTGAATAACTTTTAATATGTATTTATAATTAATTAATTAATTAATAATAATAATAATAGCCTTAAATAACTAATCAATTATTTTGCAGAACAGATTGTGAAAAATCACATTAGATGAAATTGATCCTTACCTGCAAAACTCCCCTTTTGAAGGAATGCCATGGCTGTAAGCGAACATTTGAAGAGGCAGAGAGGAAGCACCACTGTCGTTCATGTGGAGAGGGCTTCTGCCAGGCCTGCTCCACCCGCAGCATGCCTGTGCCTGAGAGAGGATGGGGCAGCGGCCCAGTACGGGTGTGTGATGCTTGCCACCGCCAAGGAGGAGCTCTTCAAACAATACAAGGTAAGGCTGCACTGAGTGTAGAGCTATAGAGCCAGATTTCAGATGATGAAGTGCTTATGTAGAGTGGTTATGTCAAAGTTGCTTGGTGATCGCAATTGCTTCAGTACCTGTGTCATTCACACATTCAAGACACATTCAGCACTGTGGTAATAATATTTGATGCTCAGCCAAAATTATTGTTCTTCCCTTCTGAAGTAGCCCAGACAGAGCCTAGGACATTGGTGGCCCGCAAGGTGACAGAAGTGGCCCAGTCCACACTGGACTTGGTCTCCAATGCAGTGGATTACCCTCTTTGTGAGTATGCCAACTGCAGGATACAGTCATTCATTTCATACACATCACATGGCAGTCTGTGAATTCCCCTGATCAGGGATTTTCCACTTATTTCTTTCCATTTATTTAACTTTACAATGACCATCCTGCAGTTATAACAACAAGATTTTAACCTTCTGTTAGTTTAAACGTTATGTAGTAAAGGCAGACATAAAACAAAGAGAGAGATTTATTACATAAGAATATCATTTAATAGATCAAGGCATTGTTGTCTAGTGTGAAGATCAAAAGGAATACACCAAAACATTTTATGAAGCAGAGTGCTCATTTAGATATAAATCAAGAGTTACTGCAGGAAAATGTCTTTGTTGAAGTTTTATGTGATACAGATGTACAGGTATTCAGGTCAGACACACTTTTAGAACTTTTACATAACTACACTTTGAACTGTTCATGTAGAGTACAGGTACAAAAATGTAACTGAAAAATCACTTTCCTTTTAAAAAGTACTGAAAAAATAAATAAATGCTGAAAATCTGGAAACATGTCCCCAAGCATTCATGAACATTAGAAAACCCCATGATCAGTAATGATACAGATCATTCCAGTTGATTCCTAATACTGAATTTAAAATGTATAAAACATTTTTTAAAAAGTAAATTATAAAGTATATCTCTGTATTATCATGTGTATTATTTTGCAAGCAGATGACGGCATAATGTAAACACTACTGTTAAGGAGATTTGAATTTTAATATTGTCTTTAATAACAAACTATTTTTGCAGATGAATGTATAAAATGATTCTGCTTTAAAACAAACTGTAGAAAAAAATCTAAATCTGTATAGCATTGAGAATTAAGTTTTAATAAAATTTATATTTAGAATTCACCATATTTTAAAAGTGGAGCTTGACAAATCATATCAATTACAGAAATTACACTAATTTAATTGTCATTTATTTATCATTGCCATTTATCCTTCTCATACACAGGATTGTGTAAATGCTTAGTATAACATCTAACAATACGATTTGGTGAAGTTTGTAACATTAATATCTCCAGCGTATTTGTATAATTGTTGTATATAGAATTACAAAAACTGAGTTTATGAACGTTTTAATGGTATTATGGATTTATTAACTCCTGTACTTATGAACTGTCCCTGTCTCTGCAGGTTTTGTAAAGGGTGTGGCAAGGCCTGACTACTGGGTTCCAGACCACGAGATCACTGAATGTCACCAGTGCTCCAAGGCCTTTACCTCTAGCGTTCCAAAGCACCACTGTCGCGCATGTGGTCAGGGTATATGTGGAAGTTGTTCAGCTCAGAACCGGCCCGTGCCCTCTCGTGGCTGGGACCACCCAGTGCGAGTCTGTGATAGCTGCGCTACTCGCTTAGACTCCCAGTGACCTCAAGACTGTAGTCTGGGACTCAGTACTGTTCTCAAAACAACCAATTGCTGTGACCTGTTGGCAGATCATGTTCTCCCAATACTATCAGACATTAAGTGTGCTGTGTTCATGTCTTATCTGCAGGCACTTCTGCCTAAATAGCAAAGGTCAATAGGAAAATGAAAGAATGCCGTGCTGTGAGTAGACATGCTCTTCAGACTGAAGAGCTGGAGAAGGTGAGAATAATTAACAGTTTGAAATGCCTTTGCTTAGGCAAGGTGAACAGAAAGGGTTTGATTCTATATTTTCAGACTATCATCTAGTGCTGGAGCTAAGAAAAACTCACTCCTAAGGAATTTATTTTAAGTCTAAGGGAGCAAAGTTCACAGAAAAATCCAGATTGGTTGACTGGGTGAAACGATTTATAGTAACACGTTAAATGCTAATACCAGCCAGACACCCCTTTTATTAGTAGGCCTTGATTAAAAAAACAACATGCAGTACAGCCTAGGATACAGGATGTAATCAAACTTGCTCAGTGATCACACATTAGAAGCAAAAAATTGCATTAAATCCATTAACCCAGAAAGTAACCATGTTTAAACTTGTCTATCAGACTATTTGCTTGTAAAAGCTGTCACTGAATATGACTAAGCAAGGCTCACTCAACAAATATGAATCACTTTGTTGTAGAGATTGCTTAGTATTGGTCATTCAGTGTAGGATGCTTGATCAGTATAAAAAAAGACAAATGTGTAGCTTTTAAATGGTGAATACTGATTTATGATGCAGCAGTGCTTTCCCTGCAGCCCAGCAACAAATTATGCAGTGATCATAGACCTACATTTAAGGGATGCCTTATTCCAATAATTCCCAGGTTGGGGATCTTTCTGATCAATCACATCTGATTTAGTATGTAATTCCAGGTTTAGTTGTAGTGTCAGAGCAATCACCAAACTGCAGGAATCAGTTCACAACCCCTGGTCTAAGACATCTGTAGGAGCTCTATTAATGTCTTCTGTCTGCCAATGTTTTCCATCGTTTCTCTATTAAACCCAACTAAATAATCATATTTCTCCCCACCATTGATCAGGAGCCTGCTAGATCATTTTAACTAGTGTTGAGTATTGAAGCAATGTAGAAAGAAGTTGTTGGTAATACAGATTACTGAATGGTGATTACAGTCAGATCTACCCTCATATGCAAAACCTGTTCTGACCCCTGGTCAAATGACTTTGTTGATTGACTGTGTGAATGTATGAAGTGAATGCATCTTCTACCAACAACACAATTCTGCACATTTTAGTGTGTTGTTTATTTGTTGAATTTGTCATATTGGAAAACATAAAATAGATATCCATCCATTATCCAAACTTCTTAATCCTTATCAGGGTTGCGGTTCGTTCCCTACCCCGCTTACTGGGTGCAGGGCAGGGCACCAATCCATCGCTGGGTGCACACACACACATACAATTTTTTTAGAGTACCCAATCCATCTGACCAGAGGAAACCCACGCAGACATGGGGAGAACATGGAAACACCACCCAGATAGGGACTCGAACCCAAGACCTCAGTGCTGAGTGGCAAGCGTGCTAACCACCAAGCCACCATGGCGCTCTATAATAGATATTGTTCATTAAAATATGCAGATAAATGTCAGATTTAAGTTTGTTACCTGTAGAGGGTGTGTTAAAACCTTTGACCAGGGATGTCCAGACTTTAGCATAAGATGGTGTTCCCTAATAAATCTTTACAGCATCTTAAATTGGAATTCACTGCCATCACAACTGGAATAAAATTTATGAATGTGAATACTTTGATGAGAATTGTAAAGCGTAGGGAAGGCATTTCATTATTGCAGATTTTTTATGAACAATTTGCAGTCAGCAAAAAGACCTTGTAAATCTTCATGTAAATTTCAGGTTGTATATCAACAAAGGTAGATTTTAAGTCTACAGTAACTCACCCCTTTATATACACTATGGTCTCACTTTACCTTTTTTGCACTTTACTAATTATTTACCTTTCTCATCTCCCATTATTGCAGGCCTTATAGGCAGTAATGAGAGTATAATTCTGTAGTGCTGTATAATTTAGGGAAAAAACCTTAAGTGTGCTAAGGAATTAAGCCAGTATCTTATCTAAATGTCCCATGTAAATATAAAAAAGTGAATATTATACGCTGCTTTGTATCTGTATTATATTATGCTTTGTACATTATCAGCCTGTCATGGTACATTAGGTAGAGACCAATGATGCACCAAAACGATAGGAATCTTTATGTTAATCCTGAGTGTTTAGTACATAAACGTACACTACACTAGACTTTTTCTGAATCACAGTAGAGGAAAGAAGTGCCTAAATTAATCAGAAGAGTTTTCCCTCCCTGTGCTGGTGCATTTAGGCTTGTACTTCTGTGTACACTATTCTGACATTGATGCAAACTTTTTTCTTTCTTTTTTTTTTTTTTTTCTATGACCGAATTAAGGAATCGTGTGAATTCCAAAAAAGGGATT
>BRDA01012490.1:29653-40227 GCA_036984385.1 Crenuchus spilurus | reverse complement strand
AGCGTGAGAGGAAGAAACAGTGAGAAAGAGAAAAGAGAATATGATAGACAGTGAAACAATGAGACAATGAGAGAGATAGTGAGAACTAGAGAGATGGAGATACAGTGTGAGAAAGTGAAAGACAGAGGGAGTGAGAGGGAGTAACTGAGTGAGAAACAGAGGGAGAAAGAGAGAATATGATAGAGAGAAACCGTGAGAACGAGAGGGAGGGAGATACAGTTTGAGAAAGACATACAGAGAGAGAGAGAGAGAGAGAGAGAGAGAGAGAGAGAGAGAGAGAGAATGAGAAAGTGTGATACATTGTGAGAGGGAGAAACAGTGAGAAAGAAGGAGAAAGAGAGACAACATGATAGAAAGAGAAAGACAGAGTGAGACAAAATGTGAGCGGCGGTGAGAAAGAGAGGGAGATATACACAGAGTGAAAAAGTGAGAGTGAGAATGAGAAAGTGAAATACAGTGTGAGAGGAAGAAACAGTGAGAAAGAGAAAAGAGAATATGATAGACAGTGAAAGTGAGACAATGAGAGAGATAGTGAGAACTAGAGAGATGGAGATACAGTGTGAGAAAGAGATAGAAACAGAGTGAGAAAGTGAAAGACAGAGGGAGTAACCGAGTGAGAAACAGAGGGAGAAAGAGAGAATATGATTGAGAGAGAGATAGAAAGTCAGAGTGAGAGATATAGAGACACAAAGTGAGAAATGGAGAGACAGAATGAGAGATGGTGAGAAAGAGGGAGGGAGAGACAGAGTGAGAAGGAGGGAGAGAGTGAGAAAGAGATATATTTAAACAGAAAGTGAAACAGAGACAGAAAGAGAGAGAGGGAGATAATAGTGAGAAAGAGAGAGAAGGAGATACAGACTGATTGAGAAAGAGAAAGAGAGAGACAGATGGAGAGAAAGTGAGAGAATGAGCTGTGCTTCCTCCTCCAGTCCAGTGAGAAAATTTCCCAAAATATTGAAACCGTTTCACGTTTTGAAATAAAGAGAATAAATGATGAATCGTCGTTGCAGAAGGGCAAACGTGTGGCTGCGTGGCATCGCCTGAGGGACCGTGATGGACAGTCCACTCAAACCCCTCACTGTAAATATGTTATATAACATTTGCCTGTTTATTACTGCGACCCTACTGTACTGGTACCATCTCTACAATTCTCTTCTATAGAGTATAATCACAAACGTCACTGTGCTCTGCAGACTGATTCCAATAAAGTTACCAGAACTGAGCTGAAAGATCCCGACCCAGCAGTACCGTCCAAAAGGTTGAGTTTGTGGTCCACTGTAATAAACTCTGTGGCCGAGAGTGGACATACCAAGACAGGAAGAACCTCTGAATAACCTGGTCTTATTCATCAAAGGCTCCGAAACGATGCGTAACGTTCCGGATGTTTCCCCGTCACTCACCACCAACAGCCAACACACATCCTCTCTCTCTCTCTCAGATCTACATCGAGTTATTCACACAGCTCCCCAGAGTGTGTTTACGGACATTAGTCAGCAGTGACAGGCCGCTCTGTCTCTGTCACTCTGGGCAGTGCGCATACCTGAGCAGACTCACTGACTAAGTGGAGTGTACTGGCACACATGCAGCAGAGTGCAGCGGGTCAGAAAAGGTGAGTGAGAGAAAGAGCCTGGACTGTCCTTTAGATAAAGAAAGAAACACACACCTTTAAAATGCATCAAGAAAATTGATCTTAAATCCATGCTCAGAAGCTTGGAATTACATTATTATTATTATTATTATTATTATTATTTTCAATAATTTATTTATAGGTTTTTGCCAATTTTTATCCTCTTCCCAATGTAGTGGTAGCCAATTAGCCCGTCCCCTCCGTTAGGCCACTCTCCATCACTTTGCACTGTCTCTGACTCTAGGAGGGTGCAGGCAAGCACAAGCCTCCTCCGCTGCGTGTGATGCAGCCACCGCCTCTTTTTCGAACCACTGCTGATACACTGTCACTGGAGAGCCTAAATTGTAGGCTCAGAGGAAGGCACACAAGGTCCCCAGCTCCAATTGGACCAATCAGTAGACGCCTGAGCCAGCGGACATTGCAATGTGAGAGTGATAGAGAGAGAGAGAGAGCGCCATCTACCCACCCAGAGAGAGCACTGCCAATTTTGCTCTCTTGGGCCCCGGCTGACAAACAGCATGACCGGGATTCGAACTCACGATCCTCTGGTCATAGTGTCAGCGTCTTAGCCTGCTGAGCCACTCGGGGCCCCATGTAGGCCTTTTTGTTGGGATGTTTCAGTCTTAAAGTTCCTGTACACAAGTAGATGTTGCACTAAAGCATCTCAGCCCACATGCTTTGTATTCAGCCATGCTTCCCTCTGTCTGTGCTCTCAGCTCAGTGTGAGAAATGCAGGGCAGGTCAGCGAGACACTGAGGTAGTAAATGTACACAGTACACTTCCACCAGCGTAAATGATGTAAGATCACAAACAACACGAGACGCATTCAAAATGAAACCACAGTCTCGAGCATGAGATGGGTCCAAACACTTCAGGTTGCACGAAAGACGAGAAATTTGTACCCAAGCGGGAAAAAAGCTGTGACCCTATGAATATTCAAGTGTTTTATTTTTCTGTCCATCTTTAAAATACATTGAAGATTAATGATATGCACTGAAGAGTGAAGGCTTCATTCTTCTTTTTCTCTATGACATTACAGTGAGAGATGATTCCTGTGTAATAAGACCGTACACGGTGGTACTACTGCATACAACTACTCTCATTCACAGGTGCTCTGAAAATAAAAAAAGATCAAAATGTACTTTGTCTGTCTCTCGTAAATGGAACTAGAAATGCCCAAAATACTCTACAGGAACAGCTGCAACGAACGGCAACTGTGTACACAATAAGAAAAAAATGGCCACTGAAGCTAGCTATACGACTCCAATGACTAAAGTTATAATAACAGAGGTATTACACAGGAATCCAGTTATCAAAACAAAACGTCAACATTTCTTTTTCACAAACATTGTAAAAGACATGGTTTACCTTCATCATCATCATCATCATCATCATGGGTAATATACAGAGAATGGGCCCTAAATAAATGTGACCTTTTAATATTCTTTATTCAAAGAAAACATTAACAAAACATTAAAATAGCTAAATGAAGAATGACTGATTCACATTTGATTCACATGTTCAGATCCATGTACCGCAAACATGTGACGGGAATGGCGCTGTACATCCTCCTGACGAGGTTCAGTACGTCTCCTTCAGCTCCTGTAACGTCTCCCAGCATCAGCTAAGCTCTCAGCCTCCGAGACAAAAGTGCACTGGCTGGGTGAGCTGTGGGGGGGGGGCTGTAGAAGAGCTGGTTGTGGTCAGATGTCTGGGACAGCTGTGGAGGAGCAGAATGGGGCTGGGGCAGGCCGTCAGTGGAAGAAAAATGCTCTTGTCCAAAAGGCCTGTTTCTCCATTCACAATATGTGAAACTTAAAAGAAGTCCAAGAATCCATTATAAAGTGTCACGGCAAAGTCGACTCCACTCGCTTTGAATCGGTACCATCAGGACATTCCAACAAAAGAAGAAGAAGAAGAAGAAAAAAAAAATTCCCAATAACAACGAAAGCTTTGCTAGTAGCCTATTCTTTAGCAATATATAGCAAGATAACTATACAACAAAGGCACCGAGCCCCTGTATTACATACAGTTCTAAAAAACCTTCAGCTTAATCAAGTAACCACTTGGTGTTCCAGTTCTGGGACAGTTCTGATCATGTGGTCTCCTACACGGCCCTGTTCACCAGTGTTATTCACTGTAGATGAATGAAGCCTCTATTTTGTGACTTACATCTCACAAACTGTTTAAAGCATCTAGTGTGCACTTCATGCAAGATATTGCCAGAATAGTAGACAAATGAAATGTGAAGATTTTGCTTGCAAATAACTGATTTTTCTTTCTTTCCTACGGAGATATTAGTATTTTATCACAAAACAGGGCTCTGGTACCCAACAAACTGTCCTGTGCTATGAATGGCAGACTTTTGTCTTTGCTGGATTTGAAGTAAAAAGGCTAAAAATGCATTTAACAGGGATTAAAAAGGTCCATAGCAAAACACAGACTGTCTACCTAGCAAGCAAACGAATGGGATTGATGCCCATATACAACACCGTTAATAGTCCATAAATTACCTTTAACAGCTCTACTGCTAGGTATGCAACATGTATCATACACCTCCGCTGCTCTGACACCCCAGTATAGGGACATATTCACTCACTGTAAGTACAAACCAGGCCAGAGACACACGGGAGTGCTTGGCAGGTATTGCAGCTGTGAATGGGAGATGTCATTGGAACAGGCCCTTCCAGAGGGATGAAGGGCTGCTGGTAGTCACCATGAGGTCTCAGCTAAGGCCTGCAGAGTGCAGTCAGAAGCTGCTGAATGAGCCAAACCAGTCGTTGGAAGGTGGTTTCTAACTGAACAGAGGAGACCTGCAGTAGAAACTGCACTAGCTGCTGAAAATGGAGAAGTAGAAGCAGATGAGAAAGGGATATGAGACCGAAGCACTGCTGAAGGGTTTACCGGAGCACGGATGAAGCTGGACACGGGACATGTTTGGACTAAACGTTTCGTTGCAGTGACCCATAGTGTTACAGTGAGTGATGGTGGAGGGCAAGGACAAAAAGCACTCTGCTACAGGTTTAAATCCCATCACTGGGGGCCTCTCTCTCTGGACAGAGGCTGCTGGTGGTCTGCAGCGGTGGATCAGAGCAGGACACTCTGGCAAAGAAGAGGCCCGACGAAGAGGAGCGCAAGGGTCTCTCACACACAAGTGCCTTGGTGAGATGTAGGCAGAGCTTTGCGATTTTTCAAGCCCTGACTCTTCTCTTTAAAGTCCATGGGCTTCTGCTGAGAGGTGTCGATTAACGCACTGGCAATGGCGATACCTGTGAACGAAAAAAGAATGAACAGTAAGGACTTAAAGAGAATAAAAACTACACAGAAATGTATTATAGCATCAAAACTCACATCAGATGTGACATTCCAGATTTAAAGCAGATTGTTATATATATGTGAGCCCATCTGAGAAAACCTGGTCAGTGTTGGCTCACAAAATTTCAGCTGATTATCTCTTATACGTTCATAGACATAGCATTCTGAGACACAGCATACTGAAGCTAAACTCGGGGTGCTTTCACACCTGAAAATCTACATCATGGTCCAAACCAAGGTTCGTGTGTTTGTTACTTTGTATATATTTAGTCCGGTTAGGTGTGTTTTCACACTGCATTTTTGCGAGCGCACCAAAGACTTTTAGTATGACACACCTACGTCCTGTCATCACTTATGTGCGGAGCATCTTTCTACACTCGACACTCACTGGTTTGTAGTAGGACATGCATCTGTATATTCATATTTGGGTGGCACAGTGGCTTAGTGGTTAGCACATTCATCTCTCAGCGCTGAGGTCTTGGGTTCGAATCCCCTTCTGGGAGGAGTTTCCATGTTCTTCCTGTGTCTGCGTGGGTTTCCTCCCACAGTCCAAAAACATGGAGATCAGGTGAATTGGCTACTCTAAAAATTACCCTGGTGTGTGTATGAATGTGTATGTCTGTGTATGTATGTTTGCCCAGATATGATTGGCACTCTGTCCTGCGTGATCCCCCTAGTGCTCGATCCAGTCCTCCAGGTGGACGGCTGCTTCCGGTTGAGAGTACGCTGTGCGCGACTGGCTGCCGCTTCTCGCCAATGTGTGTGTATATGAAGTGTGTCGATTGTAAAGCATCCTTGGGTGTCTATATAAGTGTAATGTGTATGTATGTATATATTTATATATAATTTTATATTCTGCTGCCGCAGTTTCTTTAGTTTAGTTTACTCTGTCGTCTTGTCATCTCCTTTCTCATCCTCTCAGATATTAAGCTGCATGCTTCAGCATTTTTGTGCATTTTTTCAAATGGACTTTTCACACGTTCATCAGACCAAAATTATTTTACATATTTGGTCTCCTCCTCGCTCCATGTGATACCACAACTCATTTTTGCTGCTGTTCCAGTTATTTTACTTCTGTTATTGTTGTTGAATGTTGTTGAATGCCTGCATCAACTTCCTGTATTTGGTCCGGGTCAAGACCTTCTAGAAAAGTGTTTTCACACTGCACATGAACCGGACCATGGTTCAGTAGATCCAGACCAAGACCTCCTCTTTTGGTCAGACCAAATTTTGCTCTTTTGGTCTGGACCATGGTTTGCGGCCCTTTTCACACCTCTGAAAATCCGGACCAAACAATGTAGCTGTGAAAGCAACCTCACAAGACATTAATACATCAGAAACGCTTAAAAGTTCATCCAAACAAACCCAAATCTACCTGAAATTAATACTGAAAGATGAGCCCAGCTACAGCCGCACTGTTTACATCAGCTGAAGACTTCTGACCTGCTAACGTTTGGTGGATAAGCTCAAACACATTTCTACAGTGAAGAAAAGTCGTTCAGGAGCCAAATTGCAGACAACAAGCTTGTGTACCTCCACAATAGAAGTAGTTCTACATCAGTATTTGAGGGGTTACAGAAACCCTTTTTCGGGTACAATCTGCAAATTTGGTGAATGCCTAACTGCATAAAAACTACTTTTTTGGTGAATTTAAGTTTTGCTTTTGATACAAACCTACTACAATAGATATTTGAGACTATTATCTTTCATTTACAGCAATAAAATCAATTTTTAGTCACCAATGTGAGTGATAAGCTGAACAACACAATATCTCAATAAGTTACTCAGCGATTGGCCGGGTTTTCCCAGACAGGGTGGTCACATATCACTTACATTTTTGACTGTGGAGCCAGCAGTGCCGATCACAGTTATACTTCTAATTATTACAATTATCAAAGCTTCAAATAATATATTAACTTTATTGTAAAAACAGAAATGATTTTGTTTAGGAATTCAAATGTTTACCTTTCTAACGCATGAACACATGCATTTCTCAAGATCTGCTCACCAAAAGAAAGAAAAATTGCTAAGAAACCAAATCAAAAACCTTTCCTTGTGTTGGACGCTAAAAAGAGGATGAATAATCACATAAGAACAGACAAACCATTCCATCAAGCATTTCTTGAGTCCTAAGCATTCTGTTGCCTTTTCTGTGAAAACCAAGCCTGCCTGTATGTTTCCAGTCGTTTTGTGCTGGGTGGGACATCCCTCACTCACTATCTCTGTGCTGTAGTGAGTTTGGCCCAGTGCCTAGTGTGCTCTACCGCTGTGCTCCATTGCCAGCATTCTGTCAGAGGAGGCTGTGGCAAGAACCATGGCCAGAGCACCCTGGCCATTTTTCACTGCACCATCTCACAAATCATCCCCAAAACAAAACAGGCACTTGTGTTCTGCACTGACCTGGCCCGGCTCCCTCCCTGCTATTGAAGGAATACAATTATTGGAGGGGAACAATTCATTACTCCGGGACAGGCCAGCCAAAAGGAATTGAATTTAGCGTGTCAAGACGAAGCCACGGCTGCTCCAGGTGAACAGGATTTACATCCAGGAACGAGCTGACTCGCCAACAGCCACTCTGGCCTGTTCCGATTTATTAGCCATCACACCTGGACTAGTCCAAAGGGGATGTCAACAGTGAGGTTTGCCAAGAAGTGCTAAGTACAAGCACTCATGTGCTCAAACATAACATTTCAGAACACAGTCAACATGATGTGCATCCCAAAATACACCAAACTAATGGGCTGGAAACACATCAGCAACTGCACTTCCTTCAGAAACGTTACCCAGAATCCCTCATACCAATTTTTTTTGGTAATTTACTTTTCTATTCCAGTTTCTGACTTTAAAGGGAATCATGGACACAGCAACTTTTTTGGCAGCTGTCAAGTCTGCTAACCACACCTTGTAGTCAAAACAAAATGTTTTCAGGCTGTGTGGATGTCACATCCAATCTTTTCTATTCAGATCTGAGTCACTTTCATATGTGGTTCTAGATCGGACACGTATCAGATCTCTGGACATGTGACTTGAATGTGACGGCCGAATCAGATTACATGTCTTTGTGCTTGTACACATGTGTGTAGTGGGTGAGGCAGCGTTGGCTTCTCTCGTTTACTCACGTCGCTGTAAAAACAGTAAAAGCAGCCAGCTGGCATTTATTCACCTTCTTCACCTGATCATGTACAGTCCAGCACCTGTTTACTGTCCTCCTGAGCTAAACACCATCACACATCAGCTACTAACACCTCTGATTACCAGTTGTACTAAAAATCAGTCATCTCACAAATATAGGGTTGCCAGATCCCACAAATCCCCTACTGATATTGCAACAGAAAGTCACACTACACAAATGGAAACTAGCCCAAAATCTAAAGTGAGGCTCAGCAGGGTAAGACGCTGACACTATGACCAGAGGATCACGAGTTCGAATCATGGTTATTCTGTTTGCCATCAATAGCCGGAGCCCGAGAGAGCAAAATTGGCAGTGCTCTCTCTGGGTGGGTAGATGGCGCTCTCTCTCTCTATCACTCTCACATTGTAATGTACGCTGACTCAGGCGTCTACTGATTGGTCTATTTGAAACTAGAGACCCTGCGCTTTCCTCCGAGCACGTTGGTTCCCCAGTGTCGGTGTATCAGCGGTAGCTCAAAAAAAGGTGGTGGCTGTATCACATGAAGTGGAGGAGGCGTGTGCATGTCTTCACCCTCCTAGAGTCAGGGACAGTACAAAGTGATGGGGAGAGCCACTAATGGGATGGATTAATTGGCAACTACCACATTTGAAAAGGTAGAAAATTGGCAAAAATAAAAAAAATATATATATATAAAATAAATAAATAAATAAATAAAATGTAATCTTCTTCAAAGCTTACTTTCTCCTCCAATTTCTTCTTTTATTTAGTCCAAAAACTCTAAAACTGAAGTTTTACTGGCGACTGTATTTTTTTTTTTTCAAACCTGGCAACCCTGCAAAAAAATGACATTTTTTTTTGTTGATGAAGACGACGTATTAATGTGCCCATGCAGGCTGTTTCAGGGACAGATTGGTTCACATTACAGACAGATACAGCTCACTTACATTTGTGAATGTGAAACGTTAGATAGTCAAATCTGATCTAAGCAATAAAACAGATTTGAGCCACTTTTTTTTTTTTTTTTTTTTTTTAAACAACTACAGCCCAAGATTGTGTAATTATTGAAGGTGAGCAGATAATAGTGCTATAGTCACTTATGGCTTTGCAATTAATGTTACTAATGCTCTGTTTAATTCATAAGGGTTTTTAAAAACCTCATTCAAATGTACCATTTTTGGATCTGACCTTTCCCTGCCGAGTGGCTGAATGGGGAAAAAAGTGTCCAGCCCATTTTTATGTAAAGTACTCCACATGCTGACACTTTCTCATGAAGACTCTACAGAAGCACTGCCATTTGCTGCTCCACCTGTGGCAGTTAGCGAGCAGTACGAACCCATTTCTTCAATACCACTGATGTCAGGTTTATGAATGTGGCTTCAGGGATAGTGCCACGAACAATATGCTTCTTTCTATCAAAAAGGTCATTTTACTCACGGTCATATGTAGGAGTAGCCTAATTCACAGTGACTCACTCCCATACTTTTATCCTTAATTAAATATCCTAATACAGGTGCTGGTCATGAAATTAGAAAATCATGAAAAGTTGATTTATGTCAGTAATTACATTCAAAAAGTGAAACTTGTACATTATATATTATATTCATTCACTACACACAGGCTGGTGTACTTCAAATGTTTATTACATTTAATTTTATTATAATAACTATAACTAATGAAAATCCCAAATTCAATATCTCAAATTTAGAATATTACTGAAGACCAAAACAAAAACAGGATTTTTAGAAATGTTGGCCAACTGAAAAGTATGAAGATGAAAAGTATGAGCATGTACAGCTCTCAGTGTTTATTTGGGGCTCCTTTGGCCTGGATTACTGCAGCAGTGCGGCGTGGCATGGAGTTGGAGTCTGTGGCACTGCTCAGGTGTGATGAGAGCCCAGGTTGCTCTGATAGTGGCCTTCAGCTCTTCTGAACTGTTGGGTCTGGTGTCTCACATCTTCCTCTTCACAATACCTCATAGATTGCCTATGAGGTTAAGGTCAGGCGAGTTTGCTGGCCAATTAAGAACAGGGATACCATGGTCCTTAAACCAGGTACTGGTAGCTTTGGAACTGTGTGCAGGTGCCAAGTTCTGTTGGAAAATGAAATCTGCATCTCTGTAAAGTTGGTCAGCAGCAGGAAGCCTGAAGTGCTCTAAAACTTCCTAGTAGACGGCTGCATTGACCCTAGACCTCAGAAAACACAATCGACTGATTGTGACTGATCGACTCCATGCCACACTGCTGCAGTAAAATCCAGGCCAAAGGAGCCCCAAATAAATACTGAGCGTTAGTATTAGTTATAGTTGTAATCATCAAAATTAAAAGAAATAAACATTTAAAATACACTACGGCTCAAAAGTTTGGGATCAGCCAGGATTTTCCATGACAAACTATACTTCTACTTCAGAAGGGCCCTATAATTATAATAATAGTAATAATAATAACAATAATAAGAAGAAGAAAGAAGAAAGAAGAATTATAATAATAATAATAATAATAA